>JAQIXQ010000868.1:0-19978 GCA_034700485.1 Pseudosinella alba
AGGTAACGGAGGAAGAAATAATTTTAATTGTCCCCGTCATGCAAACAGGTGAAGTCACGAATTTTCATGGAAACTGGCAAGTCCAGGTTTCTATATAACTGTTTTTCTTCGGTTGTCTTGAAAGTGGGGCGAAATCTGCAGCCCTTCTGTTTACAAATAAAATATTTGTGGACCCTCTGTTGCAAAAGACATTAATGAACCTAATGGTATCTTATATGCATGACTATATCTCGCAAATTACTTTGTTTACAATAAACGCTCATGTTTAGATAAACTCCAAAAATGCTCAGTTTAGACCCATGATCATGCACGGGATAAAACAAACGCCGCTTGTTCATGCTCTCCATCCCCGCACTTACAATTAGTCGGAATGGAGCTGGGATGACCTCAAACCATATCCTTAACCATTTGGAATCATGATCTCCCTAATAGTTCACAAACATGTAAAAGGCTTTAATCCTTTGTGTCCTGCAGTCTCGAATAAATTCATTAATGCGGACACTTCCACGTGGAGAGGTAGGGATATGCTTATAGAGATGCACGAAGGGAAAGGAAAGTTAAGGGAACAAATGCTCTACATGGAGATCATCATTAACTCAGCATCGGCTCCTTTATCAGCATCGTCGGACGCACGCATTTCGTGACTCAACTTTTCATATCTAGATCATCATCCTCCTCCTGATGCTCATCATATCATAATCATAATTTTTTCCCTTCTCTAATCTAAAATGGAGTTGAAAACAAGAAATGATTTTTATCACGTTTCATCGAACTCATATCATTATGATTATTACTAGGAAAGCACACCACACTTGTGCTTGTGTGTGATGGGATGCGAGAGCCACTTGTACAATGACAATTTCCGTCCTTCATTTTATCACCATCATCCCCACCACCACCAGCACCAGCATCATCAACAACTTATGTACCACAATCAGGGAATGAGTAAGCACCAGAAGGAGGAATCCTGCACTTTCATGGGATTCTGCACTAAGCATACAAGACAAGAATATTTTCTCTGGCGACCACCATCCCATACCACTACCACCTCCATCACCACGTTGCATGCAATCATCCACTTTACTGTCCTCCCTCTCATAACTATAAGAAGGAAATTTGTTATCAACATCTCCCGATATAAAATCCGAAAAGGGAGCATGATCATCATGACCATCATCCCTCTCCAAATATGAAATGAAACGTATGTTCATACATAGGTGTCTACACAGTATACACGATCGTCCAGAATGATCGCTGGAACACACTTATCCTGTGAATGGAGAATGGCTCTTGGTCTCCCTTCCCCAAGTTCTAAAAAAGGAGATAAAACTGCTCAGTGACCATGAATGAAGGGGCTAGTAAAAAAAAGTGAAAGTAATTCAGAGTGCATGCTGCCATCCAATATAAGAATGTGGATGTAAATAGAACATGCAGCTCATCGTCAGATAGACAAACAGGCCACCACTGCTGCTATACTGCTACCCTATCCAGATAAAAATATTTTTACCTTGGGAATATACCTACATACAATATGGTGCACATGAAGGAATGGAACGTGTTGGTCATTCATACGATGTTGATTATTATATGTCCCCTATTCATTCACTTCCCTTCCAAAAAACCAACTACCCACTACCACCATCGTCATCGTACCACTATCGAAACCATCATATTCTTCTACTTGTTCGTCTAGTTAGCACCGCCACTATCTAGTATCTGGACAAGGGCATATGGCCTGGACCGAAAAAAAATATAAGAGGAGAAAGATGCGCTACTATTGGAATTTTAAATGTCGTAATGGAGCTCCATGGCCCAGGATTCATTCTTGCACCCACACACGGACCATTATAAAAGATCTCGTTGTAGGGGAGAGAAGATTGAAGGTACTCAAACCCATGTTCACCGTCACCATCACCATCCTTGTGTGGTATCCCATTACTTGTTGGGGGTGATGCCGGTCCGTCCCTTCAATTTCGCTACTGCACTGTCAGAAAAAAATATATTTTGTAGTTTTACGTGAGAATTGCTCCTTAACTCCTTTTTGGGATATTGGTTCCCAGTCCCTATATGGCATGATATTTTCTTTCAGAGATGGATATATTTTTCCCATAACTGGTAACCTTGCTTTTGCCACAATTCCATTCACTCTCTTAGCAGAACCCCAGAACGGAACCCCTTCATTCACTGGATAATGCTCATTTTAAAACATTTCCTGAGACTTTATTCATATTCTGCATTTTTCCCCTTTTCGTGATTCCACTGTTAAGCAAGCCATGAGAAATCTAGCTCGAGTCCCATTGAAATTCCGGGAGCGGATGCTCTACCAAATCATACTTACTATTACGGGGGAAAATATCACATTTCTATTTTTTGTACAGGGATATATCTCTCTCTCCTATTTTGGGATATAGTTACATATGTGTGAGTACAGTTGGGACGTGTTTTGTGTGCAGCCCTCACATTTATTGGACATGTGCATGCGTCCCGTAATTATTCCATTTCCCGAATATCCCACAAAAGTCTTCCGGTTTTGGATGTCTTATGGATCCTTGAATTATTAATGGGCAAGGGAGGGGGAGCAAGCGCAAGCATTTATGTATTTATTGGCAATATTATGCGATCGTCATATATAGCCAGTTTGAGAAGAGGATGCCACTCTCCTACCCATTTCAATTTTGTATTGGAGTAAAATGAAAGGATCGAACGATTGAACATTGCATTGGATGAGTTCAGCAGATTTTCTATTATCCTCGCCCCACGCCTTTATAGACTTTCCCTTTATACCGTTCAATCATACTCACGTCAATCCACTTGACAGAATCAGAAGAGTTATTGTGGATATATTTCTCGAAGAATAATTTTCGCTGTACAATAATTCAAGGATAGAAAGTGAAATGAAATGGAAGTCCTTGCTAAAAAATGTAAGTGCCCCACGTCAATATTTTTTCCACTGGGGAAGATCACGCTTTCTTCAAAACAATCTTGATATGCCTACTTATAATCCATTCCTGTCGCCTAGGAAAGTAGTCACTCGTATAAATCCTACTTAATCACTGGGCAAACTGCTAATAATAGACTTGCCAATTTAAAGTTGGCCAGCCAGGCATATCATACCCATCAACTATATTATGTCCCACACATTTCAGTTCATGGAAAGGCAAAGTGAAAATACTTCCTGGTTTGGTTATTGGTTGGTGGAGTTATCCAGTCCCAAAGATAGACTTCCAAAGTTGTGAAAACAGGTGCCAGGTAGGATCCCAGGACAAAAGTTATAAATTATAATAGCATTTTCTCCATACAGAGCAGAAATGGAAATGTCTATAGATTAGATTTTATTGATGGACTGGTGATTCAGCTCATGTGAATGGAATGAAAGCTCAGCCAAACGTTTATCACTCCGGTGCGGTGGTTCTCCCCTTCTTCCCGTATTCCTCTGCTCTACTTATTATGGAACAGTGATAAAGTGGCGAGAAGGTGAAAGAAAATGTTATATTCACAGCGGGTGCTCTCATTCCAATCTGCAAGAAAGTATATGAAAGGAGTATATTGGACATATATGGAGTCCAGACCAGACTGATATAGCACATGCATTATTACCTGTTTGTGTGTGCGCTCTCCATTTCTAATGGAGGAAAATGCAAATGTTACGCATAACAAATGTGAAAATATATTCCCTCCCATTTATCTGGTCAGTTTTCCTCTGCTTCCCTTCCCCATATCATGTAATAGGCCCGTCCATAATAAATTGTTACTGTTCCCAGTCTGACTCTACTACATAGACTTATTAGGTCGGTCGGTCTTAGAACTTTTATCTTGAATTAAGAAAAATTTCTTTGAGGTAAAACTCTCTCCATGAAAGGGTATATCACGAAGGTGTACAAAAAAGGTTGCGTTTCGTTCACGCATCTGTGCATAATCTATACATACATATTTATTTTGATCGTGTATGTGCTTATTAGAAAAGTTTTTAGGATATGCTTTAGTAGAAATTTTATAGGAAAGGCTTTCGCAAGGAGATAAAAATTTTATATGAGGTCGAGCGGATTTTATGCATGTGGAAAGGTATAAGCAAAGGGAAGGTGGGCCTAATGAAGATTAATTATGGTCTGGTCTGAGAGAAATCAAAGATTACTATCCCCGGACTCTCCGTAGCCCTCTCCTAGTCCACTCAACTCGTCCGCTCACTTCCTCCTACATGGTTGAAAGTTGGCAAGTTGGATAAATAATTTTTGTTTTCAGAGAAAGAGGAGGATTGGGTCGGAGCTCTGTAGAAATGGCTGCTGCATGAAGTATGAGCACGTGCGTAAGATAACATTTTGATAGGTCTGTACTTTCAGCTAGACATTAGATTCCATTGCGGTATGATGAATGAATCCTTTGCATGGTACCTCATGGCTACATCTTTGAGTCCAAAAATCGTTTAATTCCAAGTTCCGAGCTTAAGTTGAGAGTAATGTACCTGGGACCTGAGGCAACTCATGATTCCGTTTTTGGCTGGAGGCACTGGCTGCTGGTTATTGTTTTACTTTAGTCAGTAAGTAATACCTATATGATTGGGTAGGCTTTCAGTTACGCAAACTGACACAGACCGATTACTCCAACGGGTTGTAAAACAGTAGGCATGTTTCATTCCTATTTTAAGAAGAGGTTGCAATTCAAATTGGCCAGTTCAAAATTAAACTCCTCACTTCTTTCTTAGACTAATAGTAAGTTTTTAAAAAAAATTATTGACAGTTTCAATTTTTTCTGTTGACTTCATCCTATCAAAGTATGCACATACAGCCATTTTCCTAAACACATTAATCTAACATGCTAATCTGTAATGTCTATAATTTCAATTGTCCTTTATGATATGATAACCAACTTTAAACTGTAAAAAGATGAGTTTTGTTCTCCTGTACAAACCCAGCTAAATTTATTTCACTGGTCCAAAATAATTTAAGTGATTGTACATGAGGTATTATTTTGTGTGCAATATTCAACAAGCACGTTTCATCCTGCCCTTGAATTGTATTATTATCATCATCATCCTAATTTTCGCCAGCACATCATCTTCATCATCAAAGTTTAAATTGCGAAACGCATGCAGGTGCGGAGGCGTTTCTATGACAAGAACGAAATTGCCCTGAGCCTGTTTACAAAGTTTACACAATGCAACGGTGTTCTCTGGCTGGCACACATTTGGAGATTCATATACTCAGCGAATAAGTATAACTACCTACCTACTATATGTACAGGGTGCAATCTTACCTCAAAGATTTATGCCTAATTTATTCATACATTTCCCGTTACAATTGTGTTACACGAGTAAACTGCGATCTTCATTTTTCGAGGAACAGGGTACATACATACACGAACGAGTGACAGGAGATAGAGCTTGGAGGTGGAGGGGGAGGGGATAGGTGAGCAGGCAAAGCTTCGAATTTATTGCACCCTCCAAATCCATATATCGTTACAAATGTACGAGTATTGCGCACGGATTTATTCGACCTGACATGATCTTATTGTTGGATGCCTAGATCCAATATTACCTCGTGAAAATTGAAATGAGGGGAAGATGACAACCCTAACATTGTTTGCCTGAAAAACAGTTAGTTTCTCCTACAATGCCTTTGACAATGAGATTTGAGAGATGATGGTGCTATTAGAAAACCTCTAACCGTATTTTAATGTAAAGATTTTTCCACGCAAATTGCCACTTTATGATCACTACCCATCCAACGTGTAAATTAGGGCTATTTAAGAAAACCACTATTGGTTTTCGATGGGATAAGTTATGGCTTCTGCAGCTAATGCTACCATACCATATCAGTCAAAGTGATAGAAAAGTCCACATGTGCCTAATATGAAGATTTAGACTTTTAGAAAAGGAAATGGGACGCAAATGGAAATGCGTAAATCAGTGTCAAGAGAAAAATCCGCTCATATTAGATGCATTTTGAAAAAAAGATGAACACGACATTGACATTATAGCCATCCAAAATGTTCTGCGATACATGAAAGCTTTCTAAGGTATTTTACTACAGCTTGGTAGTTTTTTTGCTTTCATTTCATATGTGAGTTACATTGAGTTTGATATGTGTAGTGTGCATTATTCCGCAAAAAAATCCCCGGTTTAAATATTAATATGACCAGCTGCACTTTTCCAGGGAAATATTCCTCCCCGGTTAGCTTCCAGAGGAAGGCAGCTGTGCCATGTGACATGACATGTGATGTGGATGATGTTAATGATGATGTGGAGGACGCTTATGAAACTGGAGCTGTGCCGTGGCATAAGGCGTCTCGTCATTTTTTATATGCAATCAGGAAACTGAAGCCTCACATGCGGGAAATGGCTAACCACTTTTTGACAGACAAAAAAAATCCGATATGGGTGAAAAAAGTTAAACGTTCGTGGGAAGGGGAACCCTGACTACGACTTTACTTACTTTTATTACTTGAATTTTCTATTTTTGGCTTAAACCTACCCCACACCCTGTTACAAAAAAACATACACAAATTGATCGTACCACACAAATGAAGCCATAAAATAATCAACTCATCGTTAGATTTTTAGAATTGTTGCGGACCAAAGGTCAAAGTGGAAATCAAGAGCAGATGGCAGAATTGAAACTGAAATGGATCCACAATACCGCAGACGTGATCACTACTCATGTTGTAGCATTCATTCCAAAGTTTATGGAGATTATTTTCAGACTGGCATTTGAAACCTAGTTGTTAATGCAGACTATTTTAGGTTGGAAGCTGGAAAGTCCAGGATAACAATTAGGGTAACTTTGGAGAAAGTTGTCTAATCATCCATATCATATTAAAACATGCACGGGGATGTAACCTTTCACCTTTCTGAAATAAAGTGCATAATGTACATTACCTTTAAAGTGAAGTTAAAATCACAATTTGTAGCAGTGAAAGCACTATGAAAACATCATAAATAGAGAATAAGATTCTGGAGTGTATCGAATCAACATAAAAAATAATTTGTTGTAAATAGTACAGTTATACAGAGAAAGCAAATTGGATAAAACTTCACTTGAGGATAAAGCTCGAACTTTCATTAATGAATTTTGAGAAAATAGAAAGTACGTCATTTGATACACCTAAGTAAAATCCTAACAGCTACCATAATAACTTGCAGAATGATTCAGCGACAGCGAGAAGCATGAAATGAACAATATACCAATCTGATATATTTGCATTTACATTTTGTCGCCACTTTAAAGGAAAATGTTTCATGCATCAAATTTTACCGGGGTAAAAGCAAAGCCACCGAAAGGGAACTTGGGAACTTTCATGACAAAACTGAATTCATGAGTAAAAGTTTGGCCAACTCCATCCACGAATACCTGTTGACCTGAATTCCTCCCTCTATAAATTATAATACAATACAACAGCTCGGATTCTCATGATTAGATTAAACAATTAAGCTAAACAGTCCATGGCCAGCACACCAAATAAATACCAGAACAATCTCATCATAAAAATATCAACCTAGTAAATAAAGGAATTTTGCTGGAATTGATTTCACCATCCATCCATGCCAGTGAAAATCTACTGAAAGAGAAGAAACGGAGAAAGTATTTTGAAAGAGAAAGTAGGTCGCTCGTACAAAAGATCCCACCTTTTCTATTAGCGAACCAACCCGTTCATAAATAATTTTTCAAATAGACTATGAGAGCCAAGCAGCACTTCGGAATTAGTGATTTAGTTGTCCTGAATAGGCTGGATTCCTTCCATTCCAACAGATTTAGTGCATGGCCAACATAATCAATATATTTGGATCCCATACAACTGATGAATGATGAGAGATTTACCGACGCTTAAGCACAAAAATAGCTTAAACGTGATAAAATAGCTCTACTCATGCTTCCCTATATTCAGAGGCTGGACAGTTAGTCTTTTAGTAATGCCAGAAAATTCAATTACGCTGTACCTACTACCCCATGTACGAACCGTTGTGGTTTGTATATGTCCATAATGGAGGAATGTTTCAAAAGTGTCCCTGCTCATTTCCCTCGTAACAACCAACGCAACGCCGTGAGCCGTTTCATTTGATGTGAGAATTGAATAGTGTTGGTGTACTAGACCTACCTGATATAGTCTAGGCTATGCAAAATTGAATTATAGCATGTTGGGAGTATTAAAATACACCATGCATAAAATACAATTTTACAGGGTGTTTGCAGATTTCGAGATTTCACACTTTATTTGCTTTCCATATTACATAATGTCCCGTCAATTCTGCTGCTCCTTAATCCATTTCCAAATTCAATTTCCAATTTATGTGTGCGGAAATTATGGGGGGCTTCCTGCTGCTCTCCCTGCTCCCAACTGCTTGGAGAGCAAGTCTTAAATGGTTTAAAAATCTTTGTTTTGCTTCCGTTGGATTTTAGTAGGGATTTTTGGATACGTCTTGTCAAGGTAGTAAAAAGGAAAACATGGTTTCTGATAAAACATGAATTTAACGGAGTCTGCGAAATGGGAGTTAGCAGCCCCAAAAGACATTTCTATCAAGATCTGAAAACATGATCCTTAAAACATTGTCTCATAAAATCGACATCAATGACAGAATGACGGATGATGGAGATGATATCAGGCTCAAGTTAAGAGCAACCATTTGCTTATGTTATTACATGGATTTACATTGTATGGAGGAGTATAAAAAAAGGGCTTATGTGCTTCAGTTTTTTTCTAAGAAATTTTCTATTTGCGTCTACATTCTTAATGCCAGCTCGTACGGCAAAAAAAATCCCCACTCAGATAAATCCTATTCATATCCTGCTAATCAAAAACTGATAGTAAACGATATAGATATTTTCAGACAAACGGCTATGTAATAACGAGATTCCTGACTTTTCTGATAATATAAATAGCCCGATGGATGAATTATGAGCGTATATTTATACGTACACAACAAACAATCATTTTTCTTTCAATTCAGGATGTTAAAGGAAATGCAAAAAAAGCGCCATTTATGGAGATTTGGTAATTGAGGGGCGCTACTCCATCATTGAAAATTAGGACATTATCATGAAACTGGTTTTTATTTTCATGCTTATTGCATCGTACCATCCCCAGAGTTGTATCGAAGAAAATATCGAAATAGCCATTATTTGTTAGCATCCCAATAACAATACCCAGTTGATTTACTGCCTCCTTTCCTTCCTTAGATCGTACAATAATAATAGTACAAGAATAGTACAATTTCGCCTACGAACCGTAAGCATCTCTGTATGGAATTCAATCATCATTATTCTTTTTTGATATGATATTACGTAAATAAATACGCTGATATTTGAAGGTCGTATGCAAGACGAATTTAGAATTGAAATGTACAATAGCTAACGATAAGCTTATCTTCGTCCTTACTGAATTACATTAGATTATATACAAATAAAATTAGACCAGACAAACGTAATCTGTCTATTCAACAATGCTTAATTTGACTTTTGTTTTCTCACATAATTTTAGCCGTCATACTGGTATTTCTTAAAGAAATATTTGTTCAAAATTTCAGATTGAACTGGAAAATGCCGGAAGATTTTCCAACTATGTATTTCATTGAGTTAACCCACGCCGTATATTTCCTATTAAAGTGAAATCAAGAGGGACAAATTCATACAATGTTGGAGCGTTCAAGTATAGAAAAGGGAGATGCTCACAGAACCTAGCAAACTGAAAGATGTTCATCCAAGCGGCCTGCAAATTCGAAAGTGTAACAGTGACGCTATCTATATTTCAATCGACACAATAACATACCTAGCCATATCTGTGTACCTTTTATAGGTAAGGAGTAAGGACGCAGGCACAGATTTATGGCTATGATTACGTTGTTATCTGCATGCTAAATGTATTCAATTCCATCAATCCAAGATCTGGAATACTTATCTTCTCCGAAAAAAATGTTGACTTTATTTCTTATCTAGATTTATCCTTTCTTAATAAATCCAATGCATTTTATATGACTGGTTATTAAACAACTAGGCTTTCTTGTTTTTAATTATTTCGAATATCAATCATCATCAACATGTATGACACTGTACTCAAGCATGTGATGAATGTTGGCAATTGGCAAAAGAACTAGTACAGGGAAATAACATTATAATGTTGGTCGAGGGTGAGCCCGAGGGACACGTTTAATTTTTTTCCAAAAGATTACAGCCTGGTAGACAGAAGTAGATCAGCAACGCCAGGTTTCCATATTTGGTCGGTTGCAGTTTATCATCTAAAAAAATCTTCACATCACATACGCACTGTTAATGTATGTGGTGCAACCTGTGCAGATTTTCAACAGAATAAAACGAAGATTTAAGCCAGTCTTGAATTTTAAAATCAGTCGTAAATCCACTTTTAAAGGGAACTCCCGTTATGCCATATCAAATTTCCGTTTTATATTATTGCACATTGGTCGATAGAATTAACATTCATTTTTTACAACTGTTCTACTAAAATACATTTCTTGATTCTGAAAATCAATTACACAATTACGTTTAAATTGCAGATTTTTGTTGTCCATCTCATGAACATGAAGATTGCATGTTCTTATCAAATCTACTGATTAATCTAACATGGCATATGTGTTCAAATACTTGTAAAACCTTCTTAACATTCTAAAGAAGATCAACTCCATCAGATACAATTTACGACAACGTCAAATTCCATTCTATTTAGGGTTCGTCGATCTAGTACAACATCCGGGGTTAAGAAACAGAATATCACCACCACCAGATCATAAATTTAAATAAAAACCATAATGAGCTTAGACATTAAGATGTAAAATGCAGCCTCAAAGGTTCAATTAAGTCAATTAATCAGTTTCATACCACGCAACGAAAGAGGATCATCATGTCATATGTCAGGACAGATCTCATCAAAAGTCTGAGTATTGCAACACGGCGTGGGCTGAATAAACTAGAATAGGTTCATGTACTTAGCATTACGCCTACTGCCTAAACCACTACTTTAGTAATGTGTCATTGTCATTGGCAAATATATTTATGTATTTATTTATTTTCATTACCATTATCATGTCAGTTTGAATGGCAGAAGCGTGCATTGATTCCGGACCGGAAATGTTCCATTAAGTAGAGTTGAGCTAATAGGATGTGGACTTGACATATTGTGCATGGAGAGAGAAATGAACTCTTACTATATTTACGACAGTGGCAAGATGAGTTCTACCGCATGTGACAATATTTATGTAATTGACCCTGACAACAGACACTTTAAAACGTATGGAGTTGAAATGACGTATGACATCCTTTCCTTAAGTAGACATTTCATATTATGGGAAGACATATCCACCCACACACATCCAACCAACATCCGACCAACTCACCAGTCACACCAGAAGTACCGGCTCTCAACAACCAAAATGAGGCTTACTCACTCATGCCATTGGTCCTTTCGTTGTACAAAACCGTGCTCCGTAACAGATTTTTCATGACATGAAATACATTTTTTTAACTTATATTTTTTATGTAGTTCCATAAACCAAATTGCAGTTGGGTTTATGAGAAATGTGTAGCATAGCATGACCGTGTTTTGATCGTTAAAATTGTTTTAAAGTATTTCACTGCTTTCATGGGAGGAGACCAGATAAGACTGAAACTAGACCACAAGTTTATGAATTGAGCTTGTGCGTATTACCTTTACCTACATTGTTTTCGTGGGAGCATATCAAGTCCCAATATGCAAATAACTTGAAGATATTCTCTAATAAATTTATTTATGATAGCTGGAAACCTATTCATCTATCCAACTTTCACTCGATAAATAGTAATGAATAGGCACGTTATTTAATTCAATTCAAAATACGTTGCGACGAAGTTGGAGAATGTATTTGGGCAGATTGTTAGATACATGTCATATATAATCAGCAAACATAACAATAAACTACGCCTTAGTCATACCTCCACGGACCTGCAAAAGGACATATGCTGCTTTAAAATGGCTAGTGAATATGGAAAGCCTGATTCCGATAATAATCTATAGATGGGTCAATAAAATGATCACATCACAGCCCATATTGCAATTTTATAATGTGCTGCAGTCGAATCAAAATATTTATTGAATGCAGGCGAGTGAAACATGATCTTAAAAATCCTCAAAGAGTGGACACAGACACAACATTTATTTGCTTTGCAAAGAAGTGTCATTTTTAAATATATTAATATTTGTGTCATTCAGTGATTTATATCGGTCATTTAGAAAAGAATTATGTATGCACCACATAACAACATTCACATTCACAATATGCATCCCAGTTTGGTTTACGTATGTAATACAAAAAAAATATCAGAAAATAGGTTCTTGGATCATCTTGGTTGTTTACTTCTTATTCAAATTAAACAATTTGCAGCCTTTTACTGTCAAAACTGATTCAATAATAAGCCGAAGTCGCAAATCATATTCGGCGATATTGAATTAACTCGATTTAACCAGAACTTATACATAGCAAAAGTAACATTTCGCAAAGCCCAGTTGGTCAACAGCAGCACAGCATCACAGCAGTTTTTTATGTAAAAAATATCCACATCAAAAAACCCGTTCGCATATGGCGTGAGTAGGATGCAACTCCAAATTTGGAGCCCTCCGCCATGGAAAAAAATACGAAGACGTCTGTAAAGATTTATGCCAGTTGACAATTTAAGTTCAAGAAAAAAATGCAAGGCGGCAATATTATCTTACTTATTAAATTCAAGGACGCGGACTGGATTATTCGAGTTTGAGCAGAATTTATTATGTTCATTTCAATGATTTATGTTGAGATAAGAATATGATGCGATGCTTTCAAACAGATTGATCTTTTTCTATTGATCCTTCTGACGTTTTAGCTTTTGTAATATAAGTAGTTTAAAAAAGAATGCAAATTAGAAATGAAAACTTTTATTAGAAGAAAAAAACTGGACAAAGATAGGTAGATGATGATCATCTTTGCTATTCGATGTATCTTTATCCTTTTGTTGGCTAGTTTTGATTCTAGCAACCCTGCGAAAGCAAAAACTTATTATGCCACCGCTCTAAAGTAAATGATCCGGTTTCCATTACGCATAAATGATTATGGTACCTTTTCTTCTCTTAAATTCACATTTAGTTAATAGATTTTTGCCCTCTCTCTTTCTCTCTCGGATGAATGGTCAGACGTATTTTATCTGGACAGCAGGAAATCTTCCAGCTCTTAGTGATAAATCATGCATTAAATTAATTTCCGAAGAGTAGCAAGTAGCAAAACTATTTCCAAACTATGTTTACAATTTCCTAAAGAAATTTTGCAAAAAAGGACTATGGTCATGGACCATGTATATGTTCCAATCCCAAAATCTAGATCCAATATACATAATAAAAGAAGCATGTACGCCAATGCCAACCCCGCGCCGACATCACTTTCCCCATTCAGGACTTTCACTGAACTGATCTGAAATTCAACCTTTTTTCCTACACAATTTTGTTTATAGCACGAGTACAAGTCCCCCTTTTCTTCTCAACTTCCGTTTTTTTTCTGGATACTTTCTCCTTTCATTTATACATGGTGTTTTTGTTGTGCTGTTTTGTATGTAGGCCATCCATTGTAAAATGTTTAGCCTCCAACTTATCCCTATTCATCTCCCTCTCATTTTTTTTACATTCAGCATGCATATCAAGGCTGTTTAGAAGAAGTGGGAAGAGAGAGAGAGTAAAAAAACTTGGGTAATGAAGAATTCAGGACGAAACTATTTTTCTCCTGTTTGTTCCTGGTACGACCAAGGGAAAGGATTGGCCGTGTTGCCATCCCGATCCCAAGTTTTGCATACAAATAGCAACAACCCAGCATAGATCCATGGATCCAAAGACCCGGGTGGAGAAAGGGAACCAAAACCCAACCGGATTCTGTTATTGTATGAGGTATTACATTGGAAATGTAATGTGATGGAAAAGACTGGGCAGCAAACAGAAATCCAACAGAGATGATGATAATATCGCCTATAAGCATATATACTATACAGCGACTTTACTTTTCTTGCTTATTTTTTTTATTTTAGGGATTCCAAAAGAAAGAAAAAAGCAGAATAAATATATTTTGCGTTACGTAACATTACATAATTTTGTATCTATGTCACTTATTACTTTTCTTCTCTTATGGGGAAAAGACTTTATTTCCGCAATGGTCGTAATATCCTTCGTCATAGTCATATGTATGTGGATATGGAGGTACTAGATACCCGACCCCCTCCTTCCCCCGGTTTTGGGTTATGGCTAAATGTGAGTACCTACTCAAGTTCATCCTAGAGGAAAAGGGAGTGAGCTATTTAGAAGGCTGCGTTTTTCTACTTCTGTGAAATGCTTTATGACTTCACTAAATAATAAACGAGCTGTGTAGTAATATGGATATTACCTAAGGTACCTTGGTTCGTATCCATCTCTTCGTGTTTGTGCTCCCAACATATATGCTTATCTGAATTTGGTGAGGAGATATGCACGACCCATGTCTGATTTCATTGAACTCTCAGGCGTCTAACCTAACTGTCACGCAGACATGGTTATTTGAAAGGGTTCAGAGAAATAAGTAGAGGAAGAGTTGCAGAGGTACCTCCAACATTTTTCCTCGAAGTTCAAAATATACGGTTTAGGGAAAACTGGAAAGAAGCGTCATCATCAGCAGCATTATTCATATCAAATTCTGTTCCCATTTTTGGATTGGAATATGAAGTCAGAGTGGAGAGCTAGTCCCTTATATAGCAACAGGGGGACAACTACGTATCTCTCATAAAAATCTCCTGCTTTTCTCTCCACTTTTGATGATTAAAATTAATATATGCAGTAAAAACGATTATATTATTACATCGTACTCTGGTGACTATGCCCATGATAAGGTTTCATATCGGCTAATTTAGTCATGACTATGACAATATGACGCCAAGAGAGCGAGGTAGTAAATAAGGTAGTTTGGCTCAATTATGCATCCATTCATATATATTTTTTGCGGAAATGCGGATCAAGCAAGTTACTGTGCCAAGCCAATATCATAAGTATGGGATGAGCATCATCATCATTGTTATAGGCATGGACTATAAATAATGATTAAAAAGTATTATTGTAACTTACAGCGGGTCATCCTTGCTTATAATGAATTCCGCTGGGATCGACAAAGTTCCATTCCGTTTCGGCACGGCGTCATTAATCTCCGTTTGAGAAATATCACAAGGAGATTTATCATTTTCTGTTGGTTTGCCCATTTTTGTAGGAAAGGAGGACGACACAAGTGGATCAAGAAGTGATTTACTTTCCTCAACTCTCACATCAGCATCCACACCTGGGTCGTTGTCGTCGTCCTCATGATCAGGATCCTTTTCTGAATACGGCTTGGATTGCAATTTCTCCTGAGATTGAGATGCTGCTCCGTTGTCACATGAACCATTAGCCTCGTTTCCAGGGGCGCCGGCCTTTTCCGATTTCTGCACTTGATCTTGCATTTTCTTTTCGCAATTTGGAACAGTACCGGAGGCTGGAGAAAGTTGGATAAATGGATTATTAGCTGGAAGTTGAGTCCAGCGGAAAAATTCAATTCTATTTATATTTGGACACTGTAAGCACTGATTTCATTACTTTTACCCATTTTGTTTGTCTATCAAAAACCTACATTTACTTATTCCTCTTACGTAAGCACAATCTAAACTATTTTTCTTCTGAAAAACTATTCCTTTACGAAAAATATTCATTTCAGGAATTGCAAATTGCAATTTTCCCTTTCCCTCTACTTCACATGCCTTCAATTTCCTTTATTGCAATCTGACGGGTTTCGCCTCAGTTTTTTTCAGCCTCGATTCGTTTTTTTCTCCCTTTCGCAAATATTTGTAGCGGAAATCCATTCCCATTTCCCTAAAACAAGATCACTAGTGCAGTTCCGCCGGCTCGTCGCTTATTGCGACAGTTCACCTAAGCCGGGCTGATATAGTAGTCCCAGAAGTGCCATTCCATATTATCTCTGCCCTCCCCATATCCCAACAGCAGAGGACAAAGGTGAAGGGAAGGCCATAATCATTATTGATAACTGGGAAAGCAATTTCTTTTTTCCTTTCCTCCAAAATGGGGGTACACACACATCCAGGATCAGGATTAAGATATATTGCACTGATAAACAGGAATCACATTAAATGCACTTCCCTCACAGATTCACAGGCCCAAGGACGACTGCGGAACAGCAAAAACAACAATAATAATCTCGTGGAAACGTTGTCGAACTGAATTATGTTTCTACTTCTCGTCCTCCAAGAATAAATCTAAAGAGCAAAGTGCATCATCATTGCAATCTTCCATGCAGTTCGAGTTTGATACATTCTTCTTCCCTCTCTATCCAATTTATTGGATATGATATGATAGATATATAACGAAATATTTTAAGAACAAAGTTATAGATAAATGGCATTATCACACTTTTGCCAAAAACATACATAAGTGGTATATACAGTCTAATGGATAGAGTTCATAGAGAATAATTTCTCTCGGAAACTGTCACTGTCGCATGCACATGCATTTTCCCTTCGAGAAGATTGACACCGACATGTGCACTTTGGCTGGGGATAATGTAGAGCAAATAAGAAAGATGACTGGTTTCCGAGTGGAAGTCTAACCCAGCATTTCAAAAACTCCCTTTCACTTCAAATCAACACAAGTCAGAGTCACTGGTGAGAGAGAGACATGATGGGAAGCGAATGAATGATGGGAAGGAGTAGTTTATATTCCAAATCCAAAGACGAAAAAAATCTTCTCGAGGAGAGTCTTCCTTCCTATTCCTGTACTACGTCCTATTCATAAAGAGCAGAGAGGAATTAGATAATATTATGCCAATTTACTAGTTATATGTTGCAGAACATGAATCGCACATTTTTTTCATACAGAGGAATAAAATGATATATTGTCATGCCTGAAGATGAAACACATTTCCTTATTTACTTGCGTGAAAACTTATTTCAGTTTTGGAATATTATGCTTTCCTCTTACCAAGTCCGCCCTTTGTCGTCAGCATTTATGTCTGTCATCTTGTTGGCGCATAAGCCGTTTAAGTGTACTACTTATATCGATCTAGCCAGCATACTATCGTCCCAAATTGTAAGTAAATATTTCTTTGGCAGGAGTATCAACGACATGGCAAATGATAACATAACATCATGTAAAAGACTTGCAAAAAATGCCCTGGTCATATTTCATGCCAGCCGAGCTATTTCATCTTGTCCTATAACATATTAAATAATTCATGTTAAGATCCGGATTATCTTTTATGAAGGGAAGACAGACGGGCTTCCCCTCAACTCATATGCAAAATTTATAGACGATTTAGTAAAATCAAGAACTATGTATGATGTACTAACGGGAGTATAGAGTAAATAAATAGGTGCATAATAAGCCTAGCAAACATCTTATAGTATTAACTTGAATTATTTATGGACCACAATAAAGTGGCTTCACAAGTTAAATTAAGACTGTCCTTAGATATTTATGATTTGCAAAGTATGTATTGGCATTCCCGTTGATAAACTGACTAACGTGAGTAAGATTTTACTTAAAGGGAACTATCTTAAAATAGGCTCTGCTGGACTATAGTTGCAAATATAAAGTTGAGTCGGGTATACTTATAACTGAATTCAAGCCAACTAGTCAATGAAGGTAATAAGGCCAGAGTAAATTAAACCCTGATGCCATTTAAACTTTCTACTTACATTTAGAATCAAAGATTTTTACAATTAAGTAATTTGTAAAATAAAATCATGTACACTTCAATAAACAAACTTTCCCTAGTTGGAATTCAATAGCTTTTTACTAACACAGATCTGGCATTAACACCGACAACCAGTCAATTGTAGACTGACTGTTTAAGTAAAATTAGCTACACTCAACTACTCGTCATAAACCTAACAATTTTTTTTCTTTTGGGAAACGGCATGTTTTTTTATTGGGAACCAGAATGACCATTCAAAAATTAGAAATAACAAATCCCATTCATGCTCGGTAGAATCGCTGAAATATTCATCTGGTGTCATATTGTACATGTTGCTGATTTACAAGCGGATGTTGGCGTTGCTTAAAAATGCGGGATTTTGTATTTTCCCAGCTTCGTAATAGCTTAAACCTTTGTACATGTCAGCAGAAAAATTAACGCTATTTAAATATGTCCAGCTGGATTGACGTAAGCGTTGGTGAAAAAATGTGACTTTTTGCAGAGTCGACCATTTTGCTGGTAACTTTTTAGTTGCCCATTAAGATAAATGTGTCACTTATTAACTTAAGCGAACGTTTAACCAGGTTTCAGCATTGGCTTAAACTTGAATAAAGATTAAGAAAAACGTTGAATGAATATTCATTTTTACTTGTTGTGTACTTTTTTGCTATTTTTTTAATCTTGAGCATGTGACAAAAGAAATAGTTAGACAAAGTACATATATATATATCCGACTTGCAACAGATATAATTAAGAGATAATTGCTTTATCCTTATCATTAGTTGCTTATTTAAAAACCCATTCTAATTTTCCCTCGTTGAAATATTTATGAGTGTGAGTCATCAATCCAAGAACTACTTCATTGACAATAATTATAATTATAGTTCAGCATGATTAATTAGCATAAGTAAACGTGTCAATTATGAACACATCCGTTTAATATATTAAATACTAAATAACTAATGAATACCAACCACACATTTTCTCCAAGCTCTATTTAAGATACTTTAAAATGATGATGATGGCACTCACGAAACTAGCTTTAAAAAATCTTTTCATGCAATATACATCATGTGCATTATTCAAATGCTGAAAATTAAAATAACTAAATGACTATGACTAATAGTAACGATAGTTTTATATACTGGATTCAACCTTCAACAACAGATTAAGAAATTTACCTTGGGCTTTTACACAATTGGATACGATACGCAAAAACTTACAGAGGTTTGCACTTTATGAGCTGACTCATTCATACTCTGACAACTGCAGACGAGAAGAATTCAAATAAAAAACGCAAAACGTTGCCAGATCCAAATGTCAAGAGTGATTTGAATTGAAGCCTGTAAGTAAACTAAATTATATTATGAAAGGCACTATGAAGAATGGAGAGAAAACTTCAAGCGCAAGCACTTTCTCTAGATATTTCAAGGAACAGTCTGACGATGAGCCTAAAATTTTGCACGAGCAGTGGGAAACCGGAAACAAAGCATCATCTTATTCATCTTATACATGTTTTGTTAGTGATGTCGCCTTTGGTACACGGGGACAAAATTTGGCAGCGGATTAATTAGTAGGTAATATGGCTTCTGATAAAACAATTTTGGTACTGGTTAGTTCGGCTATTTGTCATCCATTCATCTTGAAGCAGTTGCAGTTGGTGCGATGGAGTGTATAGACGTGGACCTCAATCTGGATAATGATTAGATGGAAGTGAAGCTGAAGCGTTTTATTAAGCACGAATAAGTCTTTGCGTTTCAGTTTCATCTTGAAGGAAAATCTCCCGCTCTTTCGGTCCTATTATAATACAGTAAGAAAAAGCAAAATTGTTTGTTATTATTGCTGTTATGTAAATTAAGCCAAATTAGATTTCAGTACAATACAAAATCAGGCATGCAGAATTGAATTGAGGCACTATAAATGCTTCAGTTAATTAATGTTAGTATATCAGGCGGCTGCAGCAGGTGCGATCTCAAAACAATGCATTTGACTTTGGTGCTGTTTCCTTGGATTAATTTGAATCTAGTTATATATAACTGTACCTCTTTGTTACAATTAACACAATATGCCAGCATCTTATGCGATGCACAGTCCTGATTGAAAAGAATTTGCAATGTCGTTTAATTATCAAATTACAAATATCATTGGGAACTCAAGCCTCAGCATAGACTGACTTTGAATGGCATCAGAGAGACATATTATTATGGCTCCAGTCCAAACAAGCTTGAAACGCACATGGTAAGACGTAGGACATATTTCATTGGCTGCAATGGATAGTTGTAATTC
>JAQIXQ010000869.1:0-19975 GCA_034700485.1 Pseudosinella alba
AGGTTAATGTTTGACTTAACAAACACATTCAACTCTATACTCTATGCAGATAAAGTAAAATTCATCCACAAAATCCCAAAAAAAACATGCCGATAATCAGCAGAACACTTACGAGTCTATGACACTGCTACGGCTACACATTGCATTAGGACCAAATACCACCACATCCAAATTCAACTCAAACAAACTTCATGTACTTTTTGAGTATCTACATTACATTCACAAAATGCATAATAATATGATAGAAATAGAATGTTGAGTATCTACGATAAAGTGGTTTCTGTTTCTCATTCATTTCTTTATAGTCCTTTATCCCAACTATAGTTAAAGTAGATGAGGATACTGATGAGAGCAGATCATCCCTCTATTTACATTTTTGCCACACATTTAACATATTGCATCGCAATGTATCTACTGTAATAAGAGACCCCCAATGTATTAGACAAGGGAGAATTGAAAGTACAGATTTCGCAATAAAGTTTTAGATAAGCTATAGCCATAGCCCAAGTACAATTATATTCTAAATAGTGTTAAAAGTGATTGGATTGACTTAGTGTTAAACTACTAAAAGGCTCCAATACTCCAACAAACAACAACTCCAAAGTGAGCATGAGGCAGAATTAGTGTAGTGGACTCAACAGATATCCGACGGGCTGCTGGCTGATCAGTATATCCTTATTTTTCAACATTATCAGTTCACCACATCTTTTTGTCCTCATTTAACTAAATGTTGAGGCTGTTTTGGGGGAGAAAAGACAAAAGGTGACCATGCAGATGCAGACCTTATGGAGTGGGTCACCAAGGAATCATCTATCCGAATCTGTTCCCTTGCCAGGGCACAATTTTGAAACATCTGGGAACAGCTGGTCGCCCAGGGAACAAGTTCAGGTTCAGTGTAAGGACTATAATAGGCTGAGGAGGGAAAGTGCTTATCTTGCAGTAGCCCCGTGCTTATCCTCATCTTCTTGGCCATGCGCTCACCCACGCCCTCCGCTTCCGGAGGATTGTAATCTTCTTCTCCCTTCTTGGGTCATTCCGGGTGGGGATGATCTGGATGAGGATTGGGCCAAGTGTAAATTGACTGGCTTGTCCTTATCAGTATCAGCTTATCGGCGTAAATTGGCCGGGAATGTGAATGACTGGAGCAGGAGTTTGAGGAATGGGAGTGGTGATGGTAGAAATAGGACTGTAGGAAAAGATATTAAAGTTGGTCATCCTCTAAGACATAATGATGGCCTGAAGGGTCATTATTACTACCCAAGAAGGACTATATTTAGAAGGGAGTACAGTTGTAAAGTTAAAGAGAGTGAAGGATCTTATCCATTATCTGGAACAAATGTAGCAGCCGCTGGGAGAACTGGACGGAGAAAGTTTGGCTTGTAGTTGGAGCTATCATCATTTTAATCATTCATTAAGCTGATCATAATATAGTTAAGACACATTAAATATAATAATATATGGTTCATGCCAAAAGGGATTGACTTTCCATCGACAGCTGGGGAAGGAGTGTCGCTCAGTAGGTAACTCTGCTGTTGGGTGCTTAAACAGGGGAGTATTAAAATTGGACTGTGAGGTGGAGGGCTTCCAAGGACATTAGTTAATTATAGTTGAGCTCATATCTACTTAATGTCTGTTCCAATCGGCAGTGTATGGTTAAGGAGCTGTTACTGAACGATAAGGGGTTTTTTTCCTGCAAGATTGAAGGTCCAAGGAAAGACCACGACCCAGTTGACGTAGCCGTGTTTATGGAGCGTATGGTTTCCATGGCAACTGCCAGAACGTGCCGTGCACGGTGCCGGTTTATTGACAATTGAGTGGAAGTAGTAAATATGAGTATGACTTCAGATGTGTAGTGTCGTATTTGGTAATTGTGAGGGATCAAATCAAATCAATTGTAATTTTTACGGTGGAGTGTAATTATTGAGGACTGTAATAGGGGTTGGGTTAGTGTTTCTTAAATTGATGACCATTTCCAAAGAGTTCTCCATGTTTGGGTCAGAGAAACTTGGAGGGATGGACGTGAAGCCGGAGGAGATTCAAGAGTTGCTTGAATTTTTCGCCAAGAACACCTACAAGGCCAAAGATACTCATCCGAAGGTAGCTTAAGCTATACTTAAATTAAATTAGTGTGTAATTATAATTAGTAATTAGACATTTGTCATATTCAGCAATTATTATTTAGTGGGTTTTATATGTAAATGTTTTAAATAATTAAAGTTGAATTAATAGTAGCATTGTCTAATGATAGACATGATCATGTCGTACACATATTGTAATTTTGACGATGCTCTAAAACTAACTACATTAAATGTTTGTCTTATTGTCCTCAGGTGCAAAGTATAATGAAAAAGTGCCTGGGTCTCTTTGCACTGGACTATAACTATTCGGTAAGTAACAACACGGAATAATTAACGTGCAAACTACTATATTAATTATTTTATTAGAATTACTACTTTCCCATTTTCATTTTCCGTAATTAGTCATCCACTAAATTGATAGAGATTGAGATTGGTTACATGACTTTAACCGAGCATGGAATTCATTGATATTGTACTCCAGTTACTATAGAACTTGAATGATAAGTCATCGACGAATCCATCGCTTGGAAGTAAGAAAAGCGTTATTTTGTTGGAGCTTAGAACGTAATTATACGCATATAATATGTGAATCCCTACTCTGGGAAAAATTTGGTAGCTGGTTGTTTATAAGCATGACTTCGACTTTTCGTTGCCATTTTGACGTGATATCATTTTCTGATAGGGGAGCTAAATTTGAAAAAAAAAATAATTAAACATGCTTTAATCTCGTGTGACATCCTCATCGTGAATTACACTGTGTACTATTTCACATCAAATTCAGCGACTAAAAAGTCACCACGGAACATTTTATTTGGAAAAGGAATTTAAAAATACATAGTTATAAAGAGCGGATGATGATATGCTAACCCATGCCAGGATCGAATCAAGTCTCTCAGGTCATTTACTCAACTCAGTTTATCAACCAGCTTAAACTGATCTCGTGTCTTTCCTATTCGCTCTTTAACTTGATCAGAGTTGTTTCTTTGTTACTGCTAAAAATGTTTACATTACGCGTTGCATCTTGAAGAAAGACGCTGTGCCAAAAACGCAGAAAGTTGCTCATTAACAGAGCTTGCTTGAAGATGTATAGGAAAGGAAGGGAAGTTATAAAACGATAGAATTATGTATGTATATACACCTCCAGTACAGCGTCCGGTCGGATTTGCAAAGATTTGCCGTTGTCGCCGATATGTATGAATTGAGTTGGAAAAGCGGATCTAATGCAATATTATTTTGGCTTTTGATAATTTTTGCTTTTGCTTTTGTTTTCTTCACACAGGTCTTACCCAATAATGGAGGAGAACTGAGCACGAATTATCCCAGTAGTCTAGTTATATTGGAGTCAGAGAAGAGCCCGGCATCGTCATCCTCACCCTCCCCATCGAAGCCTTGTAATCAGACGAATGGGAGAAATCAGACGAAGAGTGTTCATTTCTTGGACAACAACGGACTAGCAGCTAGTACTGGCATTAGTCAAAGTACTAATGGGGATGAAGCATCATCTCCATCTGTCAACTTTTTCAAGACTGAGGATTGGAGCGAGGAAGTGGAGGTGGAGTGCAAAAGTAGGAGTAATGGGAGGGAAGTACAACAAGAGAAATCCAACGCCAGCCTTCCTCCACTACCATCTCAAGGATCAACTAAGGATGAGCCGGACTTAAACAGTGTCTTCATTGAGACGAGTGACTTTCAGCTAGATGTAGATCCGATTTCTATGAATGCGGGATTTAGTAGTGGCCACTTGGAGTCTCCAGTATCCTTAGATGGGAGCTGTATATCGTGTTCATTGAACTCTGAATTTACCGCTGGAGGGGCGGAGAGTGCCACGGAGGTGGCCAAACTAAAAGACTTGTGTAGCCGTGCCAGATTTGCAAGATGCAGGGCGAGGTTTCCGATCCCGGTGATTTTGTATAATCAGAAGCACATTTGCCGGTAAGTTACCTAATTGGGAAGATTATTTTATTTGTACATATTGTATTGACGCGATTTAGTTAGTACCTACTCATTGTATGTATCGATATGGGGTATGGTATATAATGTAGGTTACGCACTAGTACGTTGTACAAACTACAAGCGCTCTATCAAGCACAATCTTGACAGCATTTAACGACGAAATATATGGCACAAAATAAAATACAAAGTAGATGTTCTTCTTATATGAGTAGGGATTAGCGGCTTAATTGACCTTATGACGCCTGTAGTTTGGAGAATAGCGTAGGATATCGACTTACAAACACAAGATCAAGTTGGCCTCTATATAGAATATGATGGTTAGATTAAATTAAAGTTTTTATCTCAATGACGGTTTGGCATGTTTTAATACAGGCACGTTTTCAGATCCATTTACTGGGGTTCTGAAATGAACCCTATACATTAGCCCTATCCAATCCTTAAAAGTTTCTGTACCTTATTTATTGATTTTCTCGTTTGAAATGGTCCTTCAGATTTATGTCGAAGTAGAAAAGTTGATCTAGATGTGTTTGCTCTAGTTTATTTTTTATGTGACATCTATACTTATACATAACTGTTTTAATTATTTAGCATAATATAAATAATATAATTGAATTTAGTTTAGGAGGAAAAGTTTAATATTAAAATGATAGGAAATATATTTGCTAAATTGCTAATGTATTGCATGTTTACAGTTCCGCAACCTTGTCAGGGGGACCAGAAATCTATGGACGATCGTCTTTTGACTACCTATTCTCGGGAGGTGTAGACTGGAAACAATATTATGATGACGGTGAAGAAGAGATTGTCGTACCGGAAACTCAAAGTGACTGGCAGCTATTTGATCGCGTTCGAAGTCAAGATATCCGACTATTGAAAGCTTTCCAAGTGCAAACTATTGTTGATCTGATGGTGGAGAAGAAGAAAGTCAAGTTTGGTGTGAAGTAAGCATTTCTTATTATATTTCAAGTATATAATAATAATAATTGATTAGGTATAGCTACAAATATTGGAATTCCTCTTGATAACGACTCGGCTTGTTTGATTTTGGTGATTGATGATTAATGAGATCGAAACTGACGTGGCTGTTCTTTCTTGTGTCTTGTAGTGTAACATCCTCAGAGAAAGTGGATAAGGAAAATCGCTACTCCGATTTCACAATTGTATCTCTTCCATACCCTGGATGTGAATTTTTCAAGAAATACAGAGATAATGGCTATAATGGAGAAGATCTTATTTTTGAGTGGAATCAGACTCATGTTGATGCAAACATATTTGTGCCTCCAGATCCAATAACTACCTCATTGAAAACAGATTGGACGGCTTACAGGGTACCTACACTTGTTATTTTAATGATACTAATTGTAAGAAACTTTGCCAACGGATGGAGAGCTAATTTGGATTTTTTATTTGCAGAAATGGGATGTAATTGCGCTAACACAAAATTACCTCAAACTCCTATTAGCCTACTTACGAGAGAGTGAAAATGGACTTTTGATCCATTGCATTAGTGGCTGGGATCGCACTCCTCTGTTTGTATCTTTGCTCAGGCTTTCATTGTGGGCAGACGGGGTCATTCATAAGTCTCTTTGTGCTGAGCAGGTAAAAACAGATAAATCTTTTTATGTTAGTTTTCAAACTGTCTGGAATATTACCTTATTGAAGCATTAGCCACACATACATAGATTATTATTATTCCCAAATTATTACCGAAGTTTAAATATCTACATATTTTGATTTTGATGGTACTCCCAAACATGTGGTATTTACTAATCTCTTTTAAATTGTTGTTTTGTAACCAACAGATTTTGTACCTGACATTGGCATATGATTGGCTTCTTTTTGGCCATAATCTAGAAGACAGACTGAGCAAAGGAGAAGAAATCCTGTTTTTCTGCTTTTACTTTCTTAAATATATAGTTCATTGCGAGTACAATATTGATGAAACTGATGAAAGGTATGTGTGTTTGTGTTTCGGGCCCACTTAACCAAATCTGGTGTGTCTGTTTGCGAATATTTCAGAATAATGGTATGTTTCGTTCTTTATGATTCCAGCAAAGAGGTGCCAAAAACCAATCATAATTCTAGGACTAGGAATGACTCTGATGTACATCTTGATGGTGTCCTTCTTGAAGGGGGCTCACTAACAAGCCCTGAAGGTTCTAGTTGGAGCCTAAGTTCCTGCAGTAGCTCAAGTAGTAAGAGTATGGATAATCCGCCAGTTTATTTCAATGTGGAGCCGGAATCATGGGATGAATCGCTGGGAGCGCAGCATATGAAAAATGATAAAAACAAAAATCGTCAAGAAATCGACGCTTCCTTTGCTCATGATGTAGATGATGAGACTGATGCTGGTTCCGGAAATAAAAATCACAGTTTTGATAGCTCAAGTCAAGGAGTCTTCAGTAGTCCGCTAGTGGGCCGAGATGGTTTCAATGGAAACAATGCAACGTCATCGTTACCTCGGCCTACTTCTAATCATTGTACGAGTTCAACGTCAACATCTGCTTCCGCCGGAATAACTTCAAACACATCAAATGGGATAACTACGCAGAATGGGAACAATTCTGAAAAGAAATGCCAAGGTAGAACGAGCCCAGTTGCCGTCCCTCACAGAACTTCTCATCACCGACATGAATCCAGTTCCTCAGCTAGCATCGGAAGGTATGCCCATTTGCAAATAATTCAGCAATCTCAATATTCACATACTTAATATTTAACCGCTATTAATGTAAATTATAAATGGGTTTTCTTTTGTGTGTGTTTAGTTGGCAGTTTATTACTGGAACCGGTAGCTTAAGAGAAACGATTTCCTCCAGCGATCCGGGGTCTTCACATTCCCATCCATCACGCCTTTCATTGTAAGCGAACAAGTGGATTAGTAGCATCAAGAAACGACATAATTTAACATTCACTAGTTAGTTAATTTGTTTGCTAATTCATACCTTTATATTTAGATCTAGTGCTATGGAGTGCATAGAGACATCAGAAAGTAGCTGTACTTTAGTAGAGGAATTAACGCCGGTTGAATTCCCGGAAAGACACCCATTATCTTCCTTCGACGAAAACTGCGGAATATCTGTCAATGGCTCCGGGAACGGCGGCAACATTGGCTTCGAGAACGAGCTTGATGATTCCCTGGTGCTAAAAGATGGACAGTCATCAACATCGGTCTCAGAGAAACCTGTGGTTCCACCGTCGACAACAGGATCATCGTCTTACTCCCGTACTAGTTTTATGTCAATGCGTAGAGAACGACTGCAAACTGTTCGAGCTCATTTCTATTCATTATATTCAACTGCAATTGGCTTCCAGTTTAAAAATGTGAACGACAATGGAAGCGGTGGCCTTGGCTCTCTTATTGGTAACTTTGCGACTAAGGTTGGAATCCGTTCCGCACATCGTCACATGTCATGATATTGCTAAGTGAACATTACTCAAGAATTCTCACCGTGCATATATATCCTTACGACAAGCATATGTATATATGCATCCATTTACAGCTATTTAAGTTTGTTAATGATTGAACGACTAACAAAATAAGCAGGACAAAGGAGTTGAATGTTTCCATAGGCATGTTATTTGTAATATGGCTGATCCAAGACTAACAATTGAAGTCAATTTTGAATTTTAATATTAATTTTTATACGGTAATGGTGTGGATGGAAAATGTTGTTCAGGTGCCTACAACCTCGTGGCAAATAATCATTCAATAAGTTAATATTGTTAAGTTATGTAGCAGAAGTGTATAAGAATATTATATAGGTATATTAGCTACTGGCATCAATTTTTATGTGTAACTTAATTAGTAATTGTTGTTTAGTTTATGTTAACATTTTGTCATTGTAAATTGTAGTAATTCATAATGGCAAACTACCTCATATCATCAGCACATTTTACTTCACAATAATATATTTAGCTAGAGAATTTAACAATCCTTAAGGTCCTGTATACGTAGATGACTAAAGAGCACGGTTTTTATACGACGTTTATATAACGACACATTTTACTAATTGACACCTCCACCTTGCTGATTAGGTATGCTGACAAGCTAGGTGAACTGATAAGACTTGAATTAGTTGTACTGTGTCTCCAGTTGCCGTTACTCAAATCTGTCAACGGACCAAAGTTTTCGTAAGACTAGTCGATAAGAACGTTGGAATAATTCATACTCAAGCTAAACTGCCATGTAGAAATTATATTTCATTGGTGGATAATTGTTAACACACATCTCCTTGTTTGTGCTTGAAATGACTGTGGCTTAATCGCTTCGCACGGCTTAAACCACCTTGTTTATCCATAGCAGACTTTTCTTACAAGCTAAGCAAATTTTAGAATGACTACATTCCTGTAAATATATAATCTTTCTCGAACCTAGCGTTTTTACTAATTAACGAGCCCAGTAATTGTATTTTGCTTGTTGTAATCAATCAAATCAACATTTTCAAACAATTTAGTTTATTGTGTCTTGTATTGAGGCACCTTCACTAAACCTTGCCATGCATGGAGGAGCCCATCTATATACCTTTGTGACTCTTCAAGACAAATTGGAACTTTTAGTTTAGGAAAAACCGTTTTACTTGGGAATTACAATTACCTAACCCAGGTTTGCAGAAATTGTATAGCTATTGCAATTGTTGGAATCGATTAGAACTTTAGTCAAGAACTTTGTTTTGTAAAGATTCATGAATCGAGTATATTTAAAAAAGTATGTAACACATCGAGCCGAAGCTTTATCTTGCAGTTGGATTTTAAAAAATACAGTGAGTACCTGTACCCTATGTACGAACGGAAGAAAAAGAACAAGAATCATCTTGAAACATTTATGTGATGCCTGTTTTGTGAATTATTATAATAGACGTTATATTACAAATAACCTGGTTTGTTTTCACATTGAGTTTTCCATCCGTTATGGAACCAAGTTCTAAGAGTTTGACGCTATTTAGAGTACCATTACTATTATCTAAATAAATATAATTGTGCATTATGAACTAGTTAGCTTACCTCTCGATACTTTTTTTTAACCTTCTATTTTAACTATACTTGTATTTTAATTTTTTAGCCTGCATTTAGCCTTATGTTCAACTATGAAACTGTTCAGCGTGCAAAATCTCGAAAAGCTGGAATAGCTCTCCTGCCTTTTCCGGTTTGTGTGAAGAATTATAGAATTATAGAACTGCAAACTAGACTAGAATTCTTTTTATAAACTGAAATCCGAATCTGTAACCTGAACTCTCATAAAGTTAGCTATAAAGACAATGGACGGTTTTTATTCGAAGAAGATGTATGAAATGAATTGTCATCGACTTTTTTGTAGCAATATATCCCTACCTACTCTATGCATGTTACGACGCGAGTCAGTTCACCGTAATTATAACACATATTCTCTAAAGACATTTTAAATGAAAAGAAGTAATAAATTATTATTAATGTTATCAAAAAGCTGATATTATATATTGGATCGATACTTGGTTCATTTATAATTAAAGGAGAGTACAGCATTATATCACATACATAATACATCATTATACACGTGTATCTGCTTAATTATTATTACATTAATCATTAAAGACATTGATTTGTTAGAATATCCGAAGTAGTGTATATATTACAGCGAGAGGATCTGATTGTTCCCAAATTGATCGCGCGAGGTTGCGGAGTCCATAAAGAACGAATATTTCTATAACTCCCGTTCCCCTCCCTTATTTAATAAATTGGGAAGCTTTCCACGAAGCAGGAACAAGCGGATGGGATTTCGAAGACATCCGTTGTCGGCCTCTTATTCGCGTCGTATGGATCCAGGCATATCAATTTCACGTAGGTGTACCGTTGGACACAATATGATTTGTAGCATGGAGGCATATACTCACATTTCTTTTTCGGATATCTGTAAACGATATAAGAAGTATTAGCAGGGATAGATGACAGTCATCAAGCACCTTTTCTCTTTTAATTATTGCAATCTATGTACTATACTGACTATACATGCAATTTATTTTCTGAAGTTGTCCCCTTCCTAACTTACTTGCAAGTTTCAATCCGAACACTCTGAGGGAAGACGTCCGTGTTGAGAACAGCCACCCATTCGCCCTTCCAATTTTTTGCCCATCCTGGCCTCACGTACGATACATCCGACTCACAAATGAAGTGACCTCTATGCCTACATTCAACAAATACAATTAAATGGAAACGGGCTAATTATGAATTAATAATTACATAACATATAAAGACGATGTCATATTATTATGTATTGAAAATGAACTATGAAAAGTCCTTGACAAACGGATTGCGACATTGCAATTTGCCTTGTTAACTGCAGCGTGAAACAACAATAGGCAGTTACCCAAAATGCGGGGGCATATTGAGAATGAGATTGAGGATGCTCTAAAATGACATTTAGACTCATTAAACGGCTAAACGAAAATGTTAATTTCCTCTTACCTGTATTTGTGGGTAGCATTGTCATGACTGATATAATCATGAAGGGAGTAATGATTCATTTCCTCGTACAGCGGCTGTAATTGTTGTTGGTAGTTGGATGCAATGTTTGACACCTTGTCCCTGTCATACAATAATTCAAGTTAAAAATGCTTTTTTCGAGAAACTTGAGAAATGAGAATGGAGTAATTGTAATCGTACTGGATAATTGTAATTCTAATAACCAATTACTAATTACGCACAAGTTAATTATATGCCGACATAAGAAAAAGATTTGAATGGTTTTTTTTTTTAAATCTTATTTCAAGAGCCCTCTTACATGGGATATTCCTGATCATATAGGCAATAGTTGTCTCCAGAACTTGCACAGGATGGCTTATACTTTCCTCCATTGTGGTGAGCTGGGGGACGTTGATGATGGTAGTCATCGTAATTATTGTTCGGAGGGTAATAACTATTTTGGTGACTTTGAGGAGGACGGTCTGAGGGAAATAATCAGCGATATTATAGTTTACTCATTTAGGGAGTATGACACAATTACGAGTGAGATGAACATTGGATAATATTTTACCACTCTTTTTATAGACAATCACAATCCCAGGACTTCCTCTCCCGGTAGGATCTATCGGGTCTTCTTTCGTAGGCCTTGGGGCGGACGCCGGATGGAATCTCTCTCCCCCGATTATTTGAATCAAAATTGCTCCTAAAGCAATCGTTATGGCTAGGACCCCGTCCCTCCGACTCGGCAGAAAAATGGCCTAGAAGGTACAAATCATATATAACAATCACATAATTATGCACGTAGGCAAGTACTTCAACTTAATACGAACTATGATTAAAAAAGAAAATGATTTGATTGTGTTCAACCTACAAACAAATAATTGGATTTTGCAATGTCACAGGTAGCAATTCTATTTCTCTTTGATGAGTCATGAATGAATGTCATTCCAAATCAAAGGGCTAGCAATAAGCATAGATATTACAACTTCTTAAAACAAGGATAATGCAATAATTGCAAGATTGCGAACTAGCTAAAGGTTACTCCGGCAACATTAAGTTTCAGTGCTCCGGTCACTTACGATTAGTAGCATTGCCACTGTCATTATTACCATCATGAATACATCATGGAATAAAAATGGGCAATCATCATCATAATCATTTAATCATCATCACCATCACCATCGCGTTATCCCAAGTTAACTAATCTACCTATTTATCATTGTCAGAGATAATCTCCAGTAAACTGGGAGTAGGAGGGAGGCGAAGGTAGTAGTAACTTTAACATTATGATGAGATTACCACGATATGGAATTGCAACAGAGCATGCAACATGAAAAGGCCAAGAGATATTTTAAGTGCGATTGTTGTCTAGCTACCTTCAAATCCCGACTACCAAGAAAAACTATAAAAACACGACGGAATAATGACCTTGCTATCATATTAGACACGCACGCAACGCATTACGTCGTCTTTCTTTCCTCCATCAGTGGAATGCAAAACTTGAAGATGAACTGGTATCCCACTTCTCTTAAGAAAAATGTAACACTTCTCAAACGTCAAATATGGCATTTTGTAATAAATAAACGTAAGATTTGATACGGAGAATGATAATTCTGATTTAAAAATCTCTGGAAAAAATAGACCATGGCACTTATTGCTAGTAAAAACTTTAATCATAGACTTTTCATATCTAATTCCCAGAAATGGGTTTGGGGAAGGTGACCATGACAAAGCCAAGCTATTTATCGGCCAAGAAAAACAATTTGGTAACAAAGCAACATAATTTCTCCTTTGAAACAGTTAACCCTAAACAGTCAGAATCGCGAAATGAAGGCTAATATTCCAAAGGTACACATACTTTCAAGGACCAGGATCTAGATGTACTGAACTAAACAGACATAATAAATATGACCATTACTACAAACAGAATATCGTAATATTCGCAGTCACTATCACTATAATATCACTATAATATATCATCGCATGACTGCCAAAGATTTCTACACAGCTCCCATTTTTTCTTGGCTTTGGTGGCGTGGCATGGACATGGACTCTAGGAATTTCCATGAGTTACAGGAATTCTCATACTCATAATAAAAGTATCCTGTCGCGTGTCGTGACAAATTCCAATGAGCGTTTTTTTTTGCACAAGTGTGCACTTAAATGACTATACTCGTGGGAACAAAGATATTTCTCCAGTTTTGGAAATGAATGACGCTAGTATCATCTAATTGACTAGCAGCATCCTATTATGCTCCTATCATGGAATTTGGACTGTAACAGAAATGTAACCTCTGCTATTTTGAACAAAATGAATGAATTCGCTATAAAATGTTATGATTCTGACTTAATTAAGTACATTGATTGCACTGAATTGAATGTTCCATGGCTAACCTCGGAACAATAATTATTATTCACGGTTTATTAAGGAAAGAAATTGGGAAATATTCCTCTATTATGCATTTTTTTAAAATAATAAATATTTTATTGTGGACATGTGGAAACAAGTTGCTGAAACTTGATACATTCTTCGAGGGAAGTACAATTGTTTAAAATGAAAAACCAGTTGATCCTCAGTCATTTACAACATCAGTATCAGCCTCCTAAAATCATGTAATCTTATTGCTGCTATTGTCTTTTAACTAAAAATGCCGAGATTATTCAGTGATTATTTTTTTGTAATTGAAGACGGAGATAAAAATTACAAGTCTCGCATTACCCCAACCAGCATGCAAATGAAGAAAACTTTTTTATTTACAATTCTGCTTTACTTGCATATTTCAGACAACTCACTCGTCAGTTCAACTATCATCAATAACAAAACGTTACAATTTCTGAAGAAAATGTCACTTTCCATCCTGAAATTAAAATGCAGTATTTGTTTCTTACCATTTTAAATCCTTTTCATTTACAAGGACTCCCTAGAACTAATCACTGGTCACTTATTCAGCATCCAGCTTTCCTAATTATGTTTTACACGAAAACCACTTGGAACAAACTTTAGGAAACTCAGAGTATTTCAAATCTGGTCGAGTCAAATCACCCCCAAACACCAAAGGACACCCATGAGCTTGGAAGAACAAAGACGAGGAGGAAAGAAGAAGAGCTCCTCAATCAATCCTGGTTTCTCTGAATAGGCTCCTCGTAACAATGAGAAAACAGGATATGCGTTAGGGCTTAACGCTCTCACAAACTCATCCGAATAAAGGTGCTTGTACAAAAAGCCTTAATTCATTCCATTCCATTCCATTCCCTGATGCTTGGTTGGTGCCATCCTCACTCATGAAGCCCCCATCGTTTCATATCATTCATGAACGTCTTGCAGTTCCCAACAACAGAGAGTAATCATAGCTCGAATCCAACATCCAACAACATTACCAGAGTCCAGCAAGAATGCATGAGCCAGAAGTAATCGTAATCAACTCCATGATCAACATCATAATAGCATTATATCAACAACAATAACGCAACGATGATGGAACCCAGACATAACAATGAAAAGTATCAATGAAAAAGCCTTATCAATGAAATAGCTGTTGAGCAGTGCAGTGTGGCGTTAATTCGTTGAGCATTTTATTACCCCTTTATTTACAAAGAGCGACAATGATCCCAACAATTACCCAGAGCCAGCTTAACCCCTTACCTCAACAATGGAGAGTATGGATGAGTTAGCAATGATAGCAATTATGGAAATCATATACACTAATCGTAAGCACCTAGACAAGATATACAATCCTTATAACTACATTAATTTAGTAAACTGCTCATTTACCTTCTTCATTCATGTTAAATATATAAATATTTTTTTATTATATGCATCGGTACTACCTTAGCTTATCATAATCATTCATTGTTGCAGAGGATGATGGGATATTGCTGTTATGCTTGTATGATTATCTTATGCTAGTTTTTTTTTATATTCGTACATCGTATATCTCGTGAATCACTCCACTTTGGGGGAGAGAGAGGAAACCATGTAAAACTGTGCCTAATCTTTTTGTGATCCCTTCGGTAAGAAAAATGTTAGCACAACAACAGTTTTAACGTTTGAGTTAAATTAAATTACCTTGCTCATTTAAGAGCTTAATATGCTTAATGCGCTAAATTAAAAGCGTCTTGGTTGATGGTGCTTGTATGGAAGATGATTTGAGAACAAAGAGAAGATGCAACTGCATGAAGCTGAAAAGGGTGGTGCTGGCGTTGGTCTGGTGCAGGGCACCTTTATCTGCAATGAGCGGAGATTAAATTAAGATTAAGATTAGCTCTAAAAAAAAAGGTTTGCATTTTTATTATATTAAGGATTAGGATGGGGATATCATATGCGATATGCGTCTTTTCTTGTCCTGCCTTCATATTATTTCAAGCTTGTCTCCTCTGGATCTAATTGTCAGATAAACACATAATGCTAAATAATAGTCCAATTAACTATTACCAGAACAGAACATGATGTTGGGTGCTAATAAACATCATAATAACTAGTTAGCAGTTGGCAATATAATGATATTATTAAGTAGAATCATTGTAGAGGAATGGCGTATATGTAAAAGTGTTAAGGAAAGGAAAGGTATTTGTTGAGTTTATATAATTGCAATTTTAAAGCCTAATTTCGTTTAAAGCCTGAGCTGAGTTGAGGCTAAAAATTGCATAATTTTCAAAGAGGCTGGTGACTGATGATGATGACGCTGCACATGCATCTTAGAAAGTGAAATTGACCAATTAATCTACTACCTATTTCACTATTTACGACTTTTGGCAAACATTTATCCCTAGGCATATAGGATTCACTTACTTTAGCATTTATCATTACTATTACATTCATATTCCAATTCCAATGGACAAATAAATTCAGTGTATGCCTTATCTTCAACAGCAAAAGGTGCAAATATAGACAAAGAAATTATGCCACTTTTATTCCTTTTTTCAAACAATTTAAAATGCATAAAAAGTTAACATGGTTTTCATAATTGTAGTCTAAATCTGCCTACACTACATTCTCCTTTGTTATAGTTTTTTATAGGTTATACAACAGGAGGGAGGTAAAGTATGTAAGTATGGAGATGAAACAATGCCGACAGTGATTATTTTAATGGCCTGCTTGCTTCTTGCTAGTTATCAAGGGACAACGAGTAAACGCCTCATTTTTATCATCCCCGTTACTTCACACTTCCTACCGCTGGCCCTTTTTAATTATCTTATTACGGAGTTTCTATTATCTCTTGATTGGATTATGATTATTCTTATGCATTATCAGTTAAGCATAATTATGCAAACCTTCAAATTGGCATAGTACCTGGAGAATATTAAAGGAGCTTAAACCCAACCCCCAGTAAAAATTATGTACTGTTGTAAGTAAGGAAGCATAATATGCTAATCGATAGAATAAATCTCCATTTGATTAAATAATTTCGTACAAATAAAACCATTGTTTTCATTTATTCGTTATCTTAAAAATATTGACTTTGTATTAATTGCTTTAAAAGATTACATTGTTGTACTTAAATTATTGAAGGTATGATATGATGACTGTGAAGTATTATTATTCATTCATAAAGTTGTTCCACTTTCCATAGTCACACCTCTATTTACATTAGCTCGTAATTATTACGAAAAGTTCTGAAGTGGAACAATGCGCGACGGCGAAACCAATTCCCTGCACATCGGACAGGCGGCTTCATTTCGTAGCCAATCCATAATGCAATCCCAGCAAAATAAGTGGCCACATGGCGTTACGCTGGAATGACGACGAACTTCAAGGCATAAGCTGCACTTCAACGCTGAATCCACGTCGGAATTGCTCGGTGTGGGGTAGTCGTCATTTCCTTTCTGGAATTAAAAAACAATACAAATCAAATTAGAAATTTCTCTAAAGATGCTGATTTGTCATTGCTAGAAGAAATTAAATATCTAGTGTACACGATTATGGCAATGGTAGTAGTTTAGTTCAAAATCATAAATTCCTGATAATCAAGTGAAGATAGGTACATACACAAAGAATGACCACGAATCAAAAATATTACTTTTGTAAAATATTACCGTCGTTGGCCCACTCATACGATCCGTACATACAATTTGCAACTTTGATTGTAGAATGGCAGAATTTGCGCAAAGACTGTTTGAATATCTAATATCGGACGATTTAAACCTGATTCTAGAGAGTATTATAGCAGCATACTTTTTTAACCTAACATGTAGGTATATACGAAATATATACCTATTTCATGAAACTGCAAGGTATTATGTGCTTAAATTAAATTGACAGTATTGGAATAAATTAAGAAAAATAATCATCAAAACGAACTTTAAATTAGCGTCAGGACTTTTACGAATGAAACTCAAAGATATGAAACGCTTAATACCCCATTAAGACAATTTTCAATTTCCAAATTCTAATTATGATCGTCTGACTAGTAAATCAACGTTGAATCCGGTTGGAGAATAAAAATGGCATGGTATGCTAATTAATTAGAAATACACATAATAATAATAATGAATAATGACACTACCACGGTACATAAAAATCTTAACTTACAAGTACTAACGTATTCTCATCATCACTGTATCGATTCTTCAATCGATTCGATATAAACCGAAAAGAGTCATGGGAAGCAGTAACGGTCAGGTTCACGATGCTCATCCACATCAGGTATTTCAAATTCCGCTTACTAATCTCATCTTCATTCCCAAAATATTGGCGAATAAGAAACTGCGAACAAATAACATCCGAACAAGAACAATTAACATTTTTTCACAACTACAAATAATATCGCGATTGAAACAACTCCGCCGCTTTAAATATAATGATAATAAATATACTGGAAGTTAGCCACTCAACTCACATAATGAATTCCGCTCAGTCGCTTGGAAAACTGGTAAAAGTGTCCATGCATATAAAAGACAGCCAAATGGAGCTGAGTCAAGAGGGGTAGAAAGGACTGATAAAGGTGGCCCAGGCCAGTCACAACATTTAGGATCACGCTCAGGTACTTCGGGATCTGATCATTGATGCCCCTTCGTCCACCCTGGAAGTTCTCAATCATTTTCAGGACATAATTGATGAAGGGAGTTCCAAACGCCTCGGTAAATATCATAAGAGAAATAGCCTGGACAGGATTGAAAAGAGAATTGGGATTATCATAGTTACAAATCCTCAAATCCTGTAACAGTTACATCAGCATAATTGCTTCAAACATTAAATTAAAAGTTTACCTTTTTGGAAGGAACAGCTCTTTTAGTATTGTTGACTTGGACAACACCGACATACTCCTCCCCCAGCGTTTGGTTCCCCAGCAGATTAGTCAGGGCATAGTAGAGCATAGTTGAGCTCTGCTGGGAATACTCTTGGAACCTTAGCCAAGCCCGCTGCCCTTTAATGGTTAAAAACGAGAAGAACAAAGGTTGAATTTAATACCAAATTACAGGGTCATTGACTTCCTCTTCAATCAATAATGAAGTTAATTATTTATGAACAATCTAGGAGCATTTACTCACCAAACACTTCCAGGATCATTTCATCCAGGTCCTGTCTCAGTCTTTTGATGAACTCCTGGTCCCGCTGGGATGCCCGGATAATCTCCGCAGGGCCCGGTGAATTTAGTCCCATTCTCCTGTCGTGCTTTATGAAAGTCAGTTAACAGACGCAGTCCATGTATGACTCTGCAATATGAACAAAATTAGCCAAAATTAAAAGGTTTCCTACCAAATAAAATTAATTTTATTTTAAATCATCTCACGGCTAATTGAAATATTAAATATATTAATATTTAATCCCACCGCACTCGTACGACGATGTAGGAGAAGTACTTACCTACTTCGTTAAACATTAATTCACTTAATTTGCTAATGTCTTTCCCAATTATCCATCACAAGCAACCACAACAGAGTCTAAACTCAGCAGGATCCCGAACATAACAGAACAGGACAACAACAAAACCATGTAAGTGTAGCAAATCCAAGAAGGCAGTGAATTTCCCCTGTCATTTTTCAAGTGAGCTTTCTCTATGAGGCGAGTAGTAGCTCATGCTTGACTTGTCAGAGAGACAATAAAACAAGCAAGGCAAGATTCTCCTTTGTTCCATTTGGAGGAGTATGAAAATTCATTCCATGTCGCATTCTAAATGTCACTCCAGCAAAATCCATTTCTCTGATACCAATTATACTTTCTAACCGTCAGCAAAGACACAACTTTTGAGATTTTCGCGATGGAAACGGGCTGATACAATTCACTACTTCTCGAAGACTGGTCATCGAACTTAAAAATGGAGATGACAGTTTGGAATACCATTTCCTTGGCCTTAAAGTGAATATCTCGGTTTTCCAATATTCGAAACCTGCTTCGAGGAGGAGCGAGCCAAATAAGAACGTTTGGAATGGCGCCGCACTCCCCTCTCGTTTTGTATACACAGAGGAGGCACATGTCTGCAAAAAACCCTCACTAGATTCAGAGATGATGGATGCGGGGATTTCTAATTACATGTGCCTCATATCTGCGTAGCATTGAAGTTTACTCAAGTTATGTATGGGAATAACAACGGATGATGACCGGGATGACCGATGACCCTATGTCCAATTACGATGTTCATGTTAGGATGACGAAGACGAAACTGGAAACAGAAGGGACCGACCTATGTTATCAAAGGTACCGAATGAAATGACAATTTTTTAAAAGTAAATTAAAAGTATTTTGATATTGCGAGTCGTTCCCTAAGGAATCTGGTGCATGCATAATCTATCTTTACACAATCTAACAAGATATTATACAGAATACAGATATTATAGGTAATTCTAGTCCAAAACTCCAAAGACAATCTAATCATAAAAAAACAAGCAAAACCACTCAATGCAAATTAGACTTCTTCATGCACCATCATGCATCATCACCACTATCATCATTAAACAAAAAGTTTATCAAACGTCTTGTCTTCATGCTCCATTTGTTTCCCCAAAAATCTCTATAGTATGCGATATGCGATACAAATTGTAGAAGAAATTCAAGCATATCAGTATCGTCACATTCGTCACACATAATATACAATACTCATACTTTGTAGTATTCTCGATTCCGATATTCGGATAATGGATAATCGACACGCAAAATGAAATGGACAGTTACTAATTTTTAGTTACTTATATACATAACTGTAAATTTTCTTATCATGTCATTTGACGACCACCGACCACCGATGATTATATTATGAATATGAATACATCGACTAATAAATATGATTAAAATGTTGCATCGCATCTTGCATCATCATATTTCTCGTAAAAGTCGCCATATCATCATTCACTCCACTCCACTCGAACGACAGAAAAGAGTGCGAAACAAAGGCAGACTTTATCCACGAGCGAAAAACCATCCAGTCCATGTTTCATTTCATTTCAAAATTCGCCATCCACAGCGACGCTGTGACAGCGTGCTTGTACGTATACATAGCAGAAGCAGAACTGTAGAATACAAGTAGCTGCCTGCGTTGTGTAGTATTTACGGGATGGAGGTAGCGGAGAGAGAG
>JAQIXQ010000870.1:0-19966 GCA_034700485.1 Pseudosinella alba
CATAGATTTTGGAGCGAAATCGGCAATTTTACTCAAATTATGCTTTTTATGCTCGAAACCAAAAATTATGCTTTTTAAGCTTTTTATGCATTTTTTTAAAAGCGCTATTCTTCATTTTTTGGCTCGAAATGCCTATATCCAGCTATTTTCCTGGCCATTCAAGATGAAATATGGGTCAATGCTTTTTCTGCTTATTATGCTTTTGACGCGCCTTGGACTGATGAGTATTTCACCACGGACAAGGAAGCGTAATTTTCGTATGGACTCGTGTAAGCGATTTGCTGGTGATGACGCTGACCCAAAGCCCAAGTTGTCTTACTAAGAATCGGCGATGCACATCCCTCCGTAGCTACGATTCCCGAATGAAGGCAAGCCCCGTCCGTCCTAGAAATTGGCAACGAAGAATTTTTGGTAATGCTACTAGAAAGGCCTTTCGAATATGTATCATTATTAAAAAATATATACGTGACAAGTCTGGTTAGGACTGCACATATGCAAAAATGCATTTTTTTTTACCTGGAATCCTTTTGAACTCTTTCCCTTCATCCCTCTTACTACACCAATAGCAGAGATAGGCAAGGGAAGACAAAATGGTTGCAAACAATGCAAATGAAATCATGATCTCAAACGAAGTATTTGTTCAATGTCTTAACAAACCACATTAATGATGTTTTCTATGATAATTTTTTTAAAAAAGTATTTTGAAGCTTCCACTCTACTCGATGCATTGAGACTGATAACACCGAGGAAACTTTTCAACATATCATGAATCATATTATATGATATGACCATTTCTTTGGACCAGTTTTACAAACGTCACAAAACGTATTATTTAGTTATGATTGATATGTAAGTATTTAAGCTGAAATGCAATTATCTGAAATGGCATTTGCCCTTGTAGGATTGGGCATCGAGCAAGCCATTCTGCAATACCAGTTAGATAGATATCTTTAAACCCATTTCCTCGTACAAAAATTAGCTTTACCCATGTACATTGCATTATTTCACATAAACATAATTTTATTGTCTTATAAAACTCGTTGTCAAGTTTCAAGTATTAATATTAATATTTGAGCATTTTTGAATATCACTATATAGGTATATGCATATCTGCTTTAATGACATGACTCAATCTTCTTTATCAATGTCGGCGCAAAATTATGTACTAATTTACTTTGAGTGGGAAGAAGAAAGATGAGCTGTTATTCGACGTATTTCTATCGGAAAATAATTAGAGAAGTATAATATACTTTTCAGCAAGAAATTACTACATAAAATCACTATTTGGTCTGTGAGAACTAAATAAGCTCGATCTATTGGCATATTAAAATGAGCATTTTAAAACTATATTACTTGAAAGGAAAGGAGCGTGATTTTTGCGAGATGCAATTTGAAGAAAATTTGCATGTACTCATATTTAGCTGACGCTTAAAGACACGTGCGTCACAGACAATTCTAATAATCAGTATTATTAATGAGATATTAGATATTGATATTGATTCCAAATTATGTGTAATTTCATGTAATATTCTTCAACTCGTCATCATCACTTGCAATAAACATTCAATTTCGTAAATATCGTATTTTGTGAAAATTTCATTATACTGGAATAAATTGGCATGGGCCACATAACCTGAATCGTTTCATCAGGTCTGGAGTAAATGGATATGCAATGAAGGAATATCGATATTCAATTAACTATTATAGCACTCAAAATTAATATAAGCTTAAATGATACCGTAAAGGCAGCTGCTGCAAATGACTGCAATTATATTTGTGAGAAGAAATTGATGAATATATCCTATAGTGATAATAAAACACATTTCAAGTAATGGCACTTCCTAAACGCTTAAGAATAAAATATCACTCAAAAATTGATTTAATATTTTTGCAACATCTGCATTTTATAAAGAAAAGTATAAATATGACCACAATTTCAAGATGCTCACTTTATCAGAGAGTGTGTAGTAGTCTCCACCCAAAGCAAACGGATTTGTGAATTTTCTGATCAATATTTGAACTTTAGTTTCAAAGTTTTCAAACTTGATCAACAATGGTTTTACCAGAGAATTCGGTGCATTCCTTCCAATCCCAATATCAACCGAATTCTAATGGAAAACCACAAAACTCGACCATATTATCTTCATCGTCGTCATCGTCCCTATTCCTACTAATGGAAAATGAGCTGCGGGAATTTGACTTGATCTATCCGAAAACCATCAAGGGTCTTATCGAGGACAGTGATAAGATGATGCCGGGGATGCTTGATGGAGCTAGGGAATGGCTGCTGGAATTCTTTGATTATAATGTGACTGGAGGGAAGAAGCTAAGGTCAGTTTTGGAGATTTAGTTAACTTCATTTAAGTAATTATTTTACCCGAATAAAAAATTTCAGCGAATATTTGTTCAACTATGTACAGGGGCATAATGGTCCCGGCAACCTACAAGTGCCTGGTCAAGGATCCCACCCCGGAGGATATGGAACTGGCGTATATTCTTGGGTGGATAATCGAAATTGTAATTAATTTCTTCAATCTTTCAGAACGATATTAGTTAGTGGTTAAAAGCCAGTTCAAATTAAAATTCTGGTTTTGTCTCATTTCATATTCTGCAGACCCAGGCTGCCAGCCTGGTTGCGGATGACATGGTCGACGAGAGTGAAACCAGACGGGGGAAGCCCTGCTGGTATAAACGGGACGGGGTGGGGATTAAAGCTGTTCGGGATTATCGCCTTTTGGTAAATGTGGCGTTCCGACTGCTCCAGACCCACTTTGGGAGTAAGCCATACTTCAAAACCCTGTGGGATTGTGGGATTGAAATTATCTGGAAAACTATATTTGGTCAGGGTTTGGATTGCAAGATGAGTAGCACTAGTGCTGCGGACATTCAGGATAGGTAAACAGTTGCTATTTTTTAAGCATCTAATCTAAATAATTAGTCAACTTCCCAAATTAAACATATTCAAATAAAATAATTTGTTCGTATCTCGTTGATTCGCAAAGTTTTACAATGGAGCGTTACAACGCCATCGTGAAATATAAGACGGTCTACTACACCATGTACCTTCCCGTCGCATTTGCCATGATCCTGGCTGGCAAGGGTGAGGACTCCGACATGATGAAAAAGGTGGAATCCCTTCTCCTTGAAATTGGAAACTATTTCCAAGTCCAAGACGATTACTTGGACTGTTACGGGGATGAAAAGGTGACGGGGAAAGCTGGAACGGACATCCAGGACAATAAATGTAGCTGGTTGATTGTTCAAGCTTTGGAGTTGTGCAGGGATCAGCCAGAGATGTTGACGACCCTCACGGATAATTACGGAAGGAATGGACTCACCTGCATAGCAAGGGTTAAACAAGTTTATGAAGAATTGGATTTGAAATCGGTCTATTCCAAATATGAGACGGATATACAGGACCAGATCATCGGAATGATTGATGATTTGCCAAAGGAGATGGATAAACAAGTGTTTGTGCTCTTGTTTTTCAAAATTTTCCAGCGGACGAAGTAATTTGAATTGGTACTGGATGGGTTTAGTTTCCAGATTAAATGCATCTACTTATTTTCTCATTCCATCATCATATTCGTTTCCGTTTACGTACCAATTTATTTCCATCATCTTGATGCAATTGGAATACCATTTTTGAGGTAATTGCGTTTTAAGCAGATCTGTTTATTATTTAAATTAAAATTATAAGAGGCAATTCACTTTAATGGGAATTTCATCCGCAATCATCATTATTGAACTCAAAAGGTTGGCACGTGGATGATGGGATGAGTCCAACGCATTGCCAAAGGTAAATGTAATAAATGACGAATGAAAGCTAAAAAAAATTGCTTAGCTTAAAACGCACAGCTTAAAAAAAATTACTAATGGTAACGTATTCAACTCCATCCAGTTGAGCCACTTATCATTTAATATCCTGTAATCAAAATAAAGTTGGTGCAATATATACCTTTGTACCCAAAATACTTTAATCGAAAAATTAGCATCAAATAAGAATAAACTTTTTTTTCCTCGAGGGTACGTAAATGATACAGCAGGGATAAATATGCATACGTTTTCTTAACTTTCTATTAAATAATGCGGTCGAATGATATAAGAAACCAGCGGAGCCCAATTATTTCGAGGATTTTAAAATAACCTTTTACATATTTACTGGTCATGCGCACAGAAATTGTGACACTCCTCAACGTTAAAATGGAGTTGCCACAAGAAGACGTTTATGTTAACGACTGCTCCTGATGTGATGTGATTAGGTTTGTTAACTTTGAATGGACAGGGACGAGGCTGAAGTAGCCAGAGCCAAACAGAAACAAATGTTCTGTGTTAGGTAATTTAAAAACCTTGCCATTTGAAGCAGGTTTTCTAAACATATATTTAAAATACATTTAATTTTATATTCGGATTAGCAGTCACTTCCTCCGCTGATAAATTTTGAAGAACAAGAGCAAAAACATTCGCTTGTCCATCCCTGATGGCAAATCCTCAATCATCCCAATGATTTTGGCTTGAATCTCCATCTCATATTTGGTATAGACCGATTTCAAATCTAAATATTCATAAATTTGTTTAACCATGGCTATGCAAGTGGGCTCATTCCTTCCGTAATTATCCGTGAGGGTCTTTAACTTCCCTGCCTCATTCTGTTTCTTGGATAACTCCAAAGCTTGGACAATCAACCAGCTACATTTATTGTCCTGGATGTCCGTCCCAACTTTCCCTGTCACCGCTTCATCCCCATAGCAATCCAAGTAGTCGTCTTGGACTTGGAAATAGTTTCCAATTTCCAGAAGAAGAGATTCCACTTTCCGCATTGCTTCCGAGTCTTCACCCTTCCCAGCCATGATCATGGCCAATGCCACCGGAAGATACATGGTGTAGTAGACCGTCTTATACTTCACGATGGCGTTGTACCGCTCCACTGTAAAGCTTTGGTGCACAATAAAAAGGAATATGATATGGTTTATGATAAGAGAATTGATTTTCCTAATACTAATTAGCCGGAATTACCTTTTCTGAATACCCTCCCCGACACACTTGCTCATCTTGCAATCCAGCCCCTGGCCAAAAATTGTTTTCCAAATGATCTCAATCACACAATCCCACAGGGGCTTGAAGTATGGTTTACTTCCAAAGTGAATCTGGAGCAGTCGGAATGCCACACTGATCAAGAGGCGATAATCCCGAACAGCTTTGGTCCCCACTCCCTCTAGTTTATACCAGCAGGGCTTCCCCCGTCTGGTTTCACTCTCGTCGACCATGTCATCAGCAAGCAGACTGGCAGCTTGTGTCTACAAAAAGTAAAGAGATAAATGCGTTGCTCATTTTAATTGACTTTCAGCTTTCATTAGCTCTTCTCTATAATTATTTAAGATTTCTGGAATATGCATAGTACAATTTCTATGATCCACCCAAGGATGTAAGCCGGTTCCATATCCTCTGGGGTTGGATCCTGGACCATGCATTTGTATGTAGCCGGAACCAATACGCCCCTGCATTATTAAGATGATTGAATCATTGATTGTGAATTGCTAATTGATTAGCGGAAATTAGTACTCATAGTGCTTACCTTAATTTCTTCCCTCCAACAATATTATAGTCAAAGAGTTCCAGCAGCCACTCGCTGCATCCCTCCATCATCCCCGGCATCATCTTATCGTTGTCCTTGATAACACCCCTAATGATGTTCGGATAGACCAAGTCAAATTCTTGCAGCTCATTCTCCGTTAGTAGTGACGATGATGAAGATGTAGAAGATGTTGTCGATTTTAACTTTCCATGAAGTTGATGCTTGGTAGGACAGGTTACCTTTTCCTCGATAACCATTTTGTTCTACCAAAATATGTTTTTTTCTAACTTATTGAAGCTCGTCAAGTATTGGAAAAGGTTTCTCGAATCTCAATTTGCCTCCTCGGGTTGTTTAATCTGATTTGATAAGAACTTTAGAACCTCTTCAGGAGACTACTTCATATTTCCTACTGGAATCAATCTACTTAAATTAAGCTTATATTTATACATGCGGGTACGTATATAAGTTGCAACAAAAATAGCTTTCGTTGCTATATTTGCAGAAAACCAATTGCGAACAATTGTCCAGTTTAGGGAGAAATAGCTACCCCAATTAAATTAATTTTTAAAAGACTTGAAGGCATTGGCAATGCACAAGTCATTTGGCATCTAAACTTCAACTTAAATTAATTCCATGATATGTATTTAGATAGTTTACCATAACTGCAATTCATCCACCAAATAAAAACCTGTTTTCCTCGTACGTAAAATTAGACTGGGTGCTTGCTTGCACTTTGAACTAAAGAGATTGCCTCAAACTGGTAAATAATTTTCCCAACCTCTAAAAAACCATCCAAAACTGCATAAATTACAATTTAATCGAAATATAATCATATGCATTGGTTCCATGCATGCCTTGGTTCCAATTTGCAAATTTGTCTAAATTAATGAGCACATGTGGAGGAGTTGATGGAGGCAATTTAGCTAAATAGCTTCTCGACGGTAATGATTAATGATAATGATGATATGTGTGGCTTGTGCCTTTAAGTCTGCGTTTAGACTTGTATTAAATTTAACCGCATCATTCGTGCACCACCCATTAAACTTTTTTTTCTTTACATGATGCAATCAAGGTTATCGTAATCATCAACGTATAAGAAAAATCTCCATTAATCCTTATGGATTATTTTAATTTTTTACTTAAACTTACAAAACTTAGGAGAGGCCATGATGGAAGGGAAATCAATCAAGAATATGCTATGCAGCGATGCTGTATAATTCATTAAACTAAATAAGATGACGATAATCATTGGCTATGGTGCAAACATTTAAATGTTAAGGTGAACTCCTCATTAAAATCGATATTACTGTAATTATTTTATTTTAGAATGATCAATCCGTCAAGTTTCAGGCGTCTCATAATCTCATCTCACTCATTCCATGCAACGCCAAATCTCTTTGTTCTCCGCTGCACTTTTCAGCAGATCCGTCCAATACCTTTCCATATGCATTTGGCCAAACATGAGAGGGATGAACCTGTCATCATCATCAACACCCCGTAACAGGGAAAGGTATTGCTCATGTCAAAGCATTAGAAGGATAAGCCCATATTTTGGACATGGAAGGGTATAGCGATGTTTTGTAAACAAAACAAACCTGAACATCGGCGGATGAATCAGCGAAAGGTAAAAAAAAATAATTTGATAATTAATAATTAACAGCTACTGAAATGAACGGTACTTAATAACTTAACTGTTCTTTATAGTTTTAAGTTAATTGTTTGTAAGTGCATTTTAGTCATCTGAAAAAGTTGTGGAGGAAACAGGTTCAAACTGTTTTACCGTGATAGTGATAGAGTAGTAGAAAAGTAGGTTGGATTTTTAAGATGTAAGATGAAAGATAATTGATAATTGTTAATTAAGTTAATTGAGTTGGGTTGGCCGTTGGGACTTGATAAGTGATCAGAATCAGACATGGACACGGGGGAGGGGGTTCCCCCAGCCCCGCGGAGGATCGGGCGACAGTTACTTTTCAACAACTACCGGTACCGGAAGCAGAACACATTGAAGAAGGGTTCCAGCCTGGAGGCGATCTACTGGAAGTGCACCAAGGACCGCTGCAAGGCGCGTGTTGTGGAGTATCCTGTGACCGGGACCTTCAAGGAGACCAAGGGCTGGGAGCATAGTTGTAATTATGACGAGGCAGAGTAAATAACTAATAATCAAAGTTAATGATAATAATGATATTGACACGTTATTGACGTTATATTTAAATGTTAATCTTTTTATTTAAATTACTCCAGGAGAACCAAAGACATCGCCCTGGAGAGGCTCCGGGAGTTGACCTTGGCTGCCAAGAATGGGGACAAGGCTACGGAGATCATTCGGAAGTTCCTAGAGGAGCTGCCTCCAGAAACCATCAGCCTCTTGCCGCATGACCGGGCACTCGGGGAGAGGGTGAGGAAGTTGGCCAAGTCGACGGGGCTGGTTCTGGGGAGGTCGTCGTTTGAAGATTTCTACCTGGAGGAGGGGGATGAAGGGGCGGGCTTGGGGGATGTTCCGGTGGACAGGATTTTAACCGCTGGTGATGGTCGTGAAGACAGGCTGGGTCTTCTGGATGGCGTCAGTTTACCAAGTGCTGAATCCGTTTGTGCTATCTCCATAAATCCCGATGACAATCGTGACGACAACAACTCGGTGGATGCCATTTTTGAGGGGGGTGATCATTCGATAGAGTTTCCTGAGGACTTGGATAATTATGAACCTGAAATGAAGCATGTACATTCACAATCCACCTGCATCGGTAAAGGTTCCCCAAAATCAAGAACTACTTCTACATCTTCAAAAGGCAGCAGAATCTCAACGAAACGACCAGGAAGAAGTGGAGTGAAGAGGTATACAAAAAAATTTCAATCACCCAAATCCGATATTTATAAACTGAATTTCTTTTGATTCAAAACAAGGCAATTAATTACAATTATATTTTATTATTAGTTAAGGACTAAAAAATTATTTATTATTTATATTTTTGCAGTGGACAAAAATGCTTCGTCTGCGGCGATGAGCTTCTGGTCTCAGAAACTGTGTCATCCCGATCCAGCCAAGAAATCTTCCGAAAAGCCTGCACTTACCTGAATGTTAAATATCAAACTGAATGGTTTCCTAAAAAGTCAAACGGACAGTTCTACTCATTCTGTGAATCCTGCACTGATGAAATTATCAAAATCCATGAGCTCTATCAGAATGTGGAGGAGATGCAATCGGTTATTTTCAAGAGGGTGGAACAAGTCGAGAAACGTTTGACCGAGGCGGAAATCATGGATAACTGGTTGGCGGATGCTTCGGTCTCATCTGCAAAGCGGTTTGAAGGATTTAGGCAGCAAGTTTTAATTAGTAAGTTAAGAGCTACTAGTTGTGCTCACGTACAAAATATTTAGTTAAATTAGTGTACAATCAGTTACGGATTTTCGAAAAGCAATTTTCTGTTTAGAAAATATTTAGCATTTATTATATTTATTTATATTTATTTGTCTTGACAGATTACAAGAATAAGTTAAAACTGAGGAGAGAAATTAGACTGGGAAAGAAGATGGGACAGCCACTAACTGAAATCCAACCTATTACATCCGCCCACATGTTTGCCAGTGATCCGGCCGGCACAAGCAGAACAGCTACTGCCACTAAAAGCACTAGTCATGGGGCACTTCTCCCCAAGAGAAGTTGTGGTCGACCAAAATCAAGGAAGAAGACTGAAGAGCCCGTTGCCGTTGAGAGGAAACCCATTGTGTCAGATCTGGATCATCACTCATCTTTGGAGGAACTGGAGGAAGCAAATACATTTGCATTTTTAAACAACGACTTTGATAATGCTTCGGATAACGCTGATAATGACTTTGATGGGGGAGGAGAAACAGAAAAAAAGTTTTGGGTTGATGATCCGACCAGGCTAAACGTTCAACCTGAGAAAAATGCTGAGGATGAAGGAAACCAAGACGAGTCTAGTTCAGATAGTGAAGGAGAGAGTACACAAGATGAGGACTGGTGAGCTATAATATTTTTTAAAAAATTTGAATGCGATTTAAATTGAACTAAATAGGAAGTAGTTATACCTATTAACCTGGTCCTTTTATTTCCACAGGATCAAATCTAAATCTACAAGAAGAAAACGACCAACTAGGAAGAGAAAAATGCCATTAAGTAATTCTTTTGCTCCAACGTCAGAAGTCCAAAAGGGGGCAACGGGAACCGGAAAGGGGAAAACTATTTCAAAAGATGTCCCAGATGCAAAATTGAAACCCTGCTCCCAACAACCAAAACTTGCTAAGCCATTACGCAAATCTCACAGTAGAAATATCGACTTTCCTGACATCGTCCTATCCCAAGATGGTCGCATGTTTATGTCCGGAATAGAAATAATCAAAAATGCACCCGGCCACTATCCAAGACGGCCCCGGATGATCTCATTCACTTGTGGCGCTTGCGAAAAAATCACTACTTGTTTTCATAGGTTAAATAAGTTTAAAAAATTGGTTCCTCTTTAAAAATGCAGTTATTTTTTTTTGGAAATTATTTAAATGAAATTCTGATATTCTGTTATTTATATAGGATGAAGTCACACATTTGCGGGCATCATCTTAGATTGTACAAGTGCCACGTTTGTGGAAGGCAGATCAGTGACGCCCGGAATCTCCAAAATCACATCCAAGCCAAACATTCCCGAACTACAACCCGAACTCCATGTCCCATTTGTGCCAAGCCAATATCCGGGGAAGAGCGTCATCTCCGTTACCATATTTGGAGCCACCTCAGCGAGGAGGAGAGAAAGGACCCACAGTACCAAAGCTATGCTCGACCTTCAAAGAGGGACCCTAAATATAAAAATCCGAATTCCCGACTTCAAACATTCATCTGTTCATTTTGTCCCAAGTCATTTTACCGTGTGGGGGCACTACGCACCCATGAGTCTACAGTTCATAGTGGGGACGCCAATGAAAACTTTCAGTGTCAGTACTGCGGAAAGTTCTACAAATCCAAGGGCAGCCTCCGATGTCACAGTAAAACTTGTATGAAGACGGCCGACGGAATCGGATTTGAAAGTCTGAGGAAGTTTCCATGTGTGCACTGCCCTGTCATATTAAAATCTCAAAGGATTCGAGTCCTGCACATGCACAGGTTCCACCCCAATCCGGGTTCCCAGCCATTTGCCTGCCCAAAATGTCCAAGGCGATTCAGCTCGAGAGGTGGATTCAAACAGCATAAGCGCGTCTGTGTCGAAGGCTTATCGAATGCAGCCTCCTCCAGAAAAGGAAGAGGAGGGCGACGGGCAAATCAGAATCAGAATGATAATCAACTTCCAAAGGATGAACATAACATGGAAGGAAATCAGTTCCCTCCAAATCCAGAACCCCTCCATCCCAATCCGTACTTAAATATTTCCGGTGGCAGCGGAAGAGGTTCGACAAATGATATTGGTTCTGGTTCCTCATCATTCTCCTCCAACTTGTTTGGAAACTATCCTGGTAGCAGGGTTGGAGATAATTTCCAGCCTCGTCAACATCAGTAATCCCAGTCATATTTAATAAGATCAACAATGATCGTTAAAATTAAATGCTTAATTTTTCTAATCGTAACTTTATCTCGATCGAATATGATTGCTAATTTCAAATTAAATTAAGTGAACGTCTTAAGGAAAATTATACAAGATAACTATGCATAAATTATTTATTTAACTAATTCAACTAAATACTCCATTTAATTCGATTTTTGGAAATCCATCTCATGCCAAATCACATTCTCATCATTTTCATATTGGGGAAAGCGTCTATTTCTTTCTGCAGAGCTTCGCTTTCCTCGCTCTCGTCATTGTTCACTTTTGTTGATATAGCCATATAGCAGCTCAGCTCTCCGCTGCTCAAGATCAGGTGTTTTTTTTTTCGTAGAAAATAGAAAGATCAAAATAAACCAGAAAAGTCTCTCAGAAGTTGGACTAAACTGAGCCAAAAACTAAAACTAACCTACATAATTTATTTAAATTGTTAAAGTATTTAATTACCTGCCCTGTGCACGTGCCTTAAATTAACGGAGATTTATTTACATTTTTACCGTAGACCGATGTTAACTATAAATTGAGGTTTAGAAATTGGAGTTAGTTAAAAGTTAAAAATGTGACTGTAACTGTCAAAAAATGTGCAATTTGAAACTTTCGGTGTTCGTTAAATGGATGTGATCCTGTTTAGTTAATAGTTGATAGTTATTTAGTAATTTGAAATCGGAGTTGTAACTAATTAACTTTTGGCTCGGCGTAATAATGTTCAATTCTGGGAAAATAACGTTTGGACTGACTCAGCGGCAGAAGCCGAAGCTTATCGACGAGCATGGCTACACCTACGCCCGGCGCAACTTTACCAAGGAGAATGGGGTCATCGTCAGAGAGTATTGGAGCTGCACGACCCTCATGGGCCCACGTAGTAGGTCGACAAGATGTCCGGGGAAATTCATTTATTTACCGCAAACCGGGGAAGGACACATGAGTTCGGAGCATTGGGAGGATGAGATGGGGTCAACTAGGTAAAAACTTAACTAATTAATTACTAGTTACGTAATTAAAAACGTTTCTTGGAATTGATTAAAAATGAGACATTTAAAAAATGTATTTCAGGAAAGCCAAGGAAGCCGCCATCGTACGGTTGAAGGAGCTCACGGATGACGCCAAGGATGGGGACAAGCCCTTCGACATTGTTCGGAAGTTGCTGGATGAGTTACCCCCCGAAAGCTTGGAGGGGATGCCGAGTGAAGACTCCTTGATTCAGCGGGTGCGGAGATATGCCAAATCGAAGGGGATTGTCCTGGGGCGATCTACTTTTGAGGATTTCATGTCTGAGGGGGAAGGGGATGATGGCCCCCCACCACAATCATCATCATTATCTGCTAAAGAAGCGGTACTTTTGTGCGATAATTAAATTGGGCATAAATTGAGTTTAAGATTTAATGTTGATTAAATCATCATCAAGTTATCTTATATCTGTAATTAGGATCCCGGCTCCAGCGGAAGTGGGGCTATTGAAGGGCCAAATAAAAGGATGAAGAAGCCAGACCTGCTTAACTTGAAGAGGAAGCTGTTGAAGTAATTTAAATTTAACTATGACTACCGCTAACTTTAATTTAAATGATTTAACAATAATTTTACATCTTCGTAATTTTGTTTGACTTCAGGCTACCAACCCCCACCCTGAAATTAGTTGATGAGGATGGGAATGATCTGGGGAACGTGCCAATTGACCAGATTGCCACCGCTGGGGAAGCCACCGCTAGGTTCAGCATGGATTACGATAAACTGTCAAGTTTTTCAGCGGGGACAGGACCGATATCCACATCTCAATCGCAGGAAGATTCACTTAATGAAGATATGCCGACGGCTTCTAATAACTTCGCTGGCGACGATGGTGACGACTGGGCTGATGGTGCTGGCTCTGGAGATGACGACGATGGTCTTCAGGATAGCTTTGATAATGGACGGGATCTCAAACCACAAAAGCCTTCGGAAAAGGGGTCGACTAGGTTCCGAGCGAAAACGGTTGCGACATCGTCACAAGTTAAAACAGCTTCAAAACGACCCAGGAAGGATGCAGTGAAAAGGTAAATGTTAGATAAAATTAAATGAATTCTGGATTTAAAATATTAATTTTTGAAAGAGTTGTTCTGTAATTGAGATTTTGTGTCATTTGATTTATTTCCAGTGGAGAAATATGCTTTGTTTGTGGTGACCAACTTTTAGTCTCAGAAACTTTATCATCCAGCGAGGCCACCTTCCGCAAGGCCTGTATTTACCTGAATGTGAAATTAGAAAAGGAATGGTTCCCCAGAAAGTCAAATGGGCAGTTCTACTCCTTTTGCGAGTCATGTACGAATGAGATTACTAAAATCCACCACCTTTACAAGAATGTGGAGGATACGCAATCGGTAATTTTTAAGAGGGTGGAGCTGGTGGAGAAGCGAATCGCGGATGCGGAAATCGTCGATAACTGGTTGGCGGATGCTCCAGCCTCCTCTGCAAAGCGGTTTGAGGGATTTAGGAAGCAGGTTCTGATAAGTAAGATCAGTTAATTTTTAAGTTTCTTGTGAGCTTTAGTTTACTTTAATTTAACTCAAAATATGGTGAATATGCTTATGTCATTTTTTAAATGGCTTTGTTTTTCTTGTCATTTATTTATTTAGATTACAAGAATAAATTAAAACTACGAAGAGAAGTTCGAATGGGAACGAAGATGGGTCTTGACTTCACTGAAATTCAACCTATTACATCCGCCCACATGTTTGCCAGTGATCCCGCTGAAACTGAAGCCTTTCGAAAATCCCAGGCAACGAGTGGTGACATGCAAGAAGCTACTCAAGCTCTCCCAACCGCTAAGCGAAGACGAGGTCGACCTAGATTAAAGAATACTGCTGAACCTGTTGAGACGAAGACTGAATCCACTCCTCTTTACTCATCTATAATTACTGGAGATGTAGGTGAAGCAAGTAATGATCCGTTCCAAGGATTTGGTGATGATGATGATGCTCTTCCTGACGATGATGCCATGTCTGTGAGTTCAGTGAGGGAAATGAAATTTTGGCAAGATGACCCAAGTAAGCTAAAGATTGGCGGTTTTGACGATGAGGATAATGTCAGCAATTTTGAAGCTGTTGATGATAATCAGAGGGAAGCCAGTGCCGATCAATCTAACTCTGATTATGAACCTAGTGCGAGTGATGATGATCAAGATTGGTAAGATGGAATTATAGAAATTGTACATCAATTTAAAATAGCACATTTTGGTTAACTAGGTTAACCGTATTTTATTACTCTATATCCACAGGGGCAAACCAAAATCAAAAAGATGTACAAAAACCACGAAGAAGAAAAGAGGACGACCACCGACTAAATCTAATGCCACCAAGTCAGACGGGAAAAATGGGAGAACCGTACAGTCAAAAGTTAAAGTGCCAAAGCCAGAGGAATCGAAATCGGGAGAGCCAAAGCCGAAGCGAAAATTCCACAGGTCAAACATTGAATACCCCGATGTGATCCTAGCCAAGGATGGACGTTTGTTCCTGTCCGGAATCGAGATAATCAAGAACCCCCCGGGGGCATACAAAAGGCGTCCTCAAAGCGTTTCTTTCTCCTGTGGTCAGTGCGAGAAAGTCATCTTGAACTTTCACGGGATGGTAAAATCTTAAAATCATCAAAACTGTTATCTACAAAATTTAATTTCTCACAAAAGTCTAAAGTCAAATATAATGGAAATCACTAAAACTAATTTTAAATTTTAATTAATTACAGAAGTCTCATATTTGTGGTCACCACCTGGGCCTGTACACATGCCCAACTTGTGGGAAGCAAATTAGTGACGCCAGGTATTAACTTCAGATACTGATTTTATTTTTCATTTAATCATTGCGCAAATTTCCTAATTCGTTTCCTAATTAATTTTAATTCTTAACCCAACAGAAACCTTCAGCGACATATTCTTCGACGACACTCCTCCCGTCCCAAAGCTCCCTGTCATATTTGTGGGAAGCCGATTGTGGACGATGTCAAGGTGAGTATTTTATGATGGAAAATTAAGTGTAATTCATTATGACAGATTCATATATTCACCGTGGAACTAATTTAACTAATTGACTAATTTTGATTTAAGGACATGCGTTGCCACATCTGGTATCACCTATCCGAGGAGGAGAAACAGGATCCCAAGTACAAAAGCTATGCTCCCATGTCCAAGCGGGACCCCAGCCGAAGGAAGATGAACGAGGGTCTTTCTGAAACCTACATGTGTACATTCTGCCCCAAAACGTTCTACCGGATCGACTCCTTCCGAAGACATGAGGCAACTCACACTGGCGAGGTTCAAGAAACATTCCAATGTCAATTTTGTGGCAAGTTGTATACCAAAAAGAGTAGCCTTCGGAGCCACAGTAAAACTTGTGGGGTAACCGGAAGTGGGATCGAAAGCCAGATGAAGTTCCCTTGCCCTAAATGTCCAGTCATCCTAAAAAACAAGGAGAGTCGAATCACGCACATGCAGAAATCCCACCCTAGCTCCTCCCAACCATTTGCCTGTCCAAGATGCCCCCGACGTTTCAGCACCCGGTTTGGATTCAAGAAGCACAAGTTGGTCTGCGTTGAAGGGGGTTCCTCAAGGAAGAAGAAGAATGGGCGGAGTAGGAATAACCACCAGCTATATCAAGATACTTCGGTTCCGTCTTCCGTCGATGGCAGTCGAAGTCACTTTTCTCTCAAATTGGAAACGGTGGAATTGACACCAAGCCATTCTTCTTCGCCTATGACAGCAAGAGATCAAGGTCAACCTCATCAGCCCCTACCCAGCTTCTCGAACAGTTCGACAATCGGAGTCAATCCATCCTCCTCCTCCTCTTCGACATTGTTAAGCGGGTTCGGATATAACTTGTTTGGAAACTATCCCGGTGGAAGTGGGGGTGGCCTCCAGCAACAACCGCAGCATCATCAATAGTTAACTTTTCCAACATAGTTAAAAATCAAGTTGATGTTATTTATTTAAGAAATATAAAGAAATTGTGTCAGAATCAGAACAGAGAAGAAAACTGCCAATTTATTAATGGTCAGGGGTTAATTGTAATTGCCGTAATAATTATTAAATAGACTATATTTATCCAGACTGAATCGTGTAATAAAATCACATTTCTTAAATTCTAAATATTATCATCTCGCTGATGCCCTTAACTATAAATTACACCAATTAGAGTTTTCACTTGCTTTCTCTGTGTCCGATGTCTCAACTTGCCCCAGTTAGAATCTTGAAAGAAGACCTATGCATGGCTTGCTTGTTTCGCTTCATACATGAGTGGGGAGCGGGTCCATATCCTGGGTGAAAACAGAAATCATTTGGTAAACAACATAACAAAAGGTTTTTTCTTAGAATTGACATGATTGATGATGATGGATTTAATCTCAACTATCTTTTCATTTAAAAGTTAAGATTTTAATTGTGAAATTTTTAAATTGTGATTTTCTATTAAAATTGGTCAATAGTGTTTTTAGTGGCGTGAAATGAACTGATACAGAATGGCTGGAACTGGCGGAGGCAGTGAAACAGTGACATTTACAGTGTCCGATAAGGGTCACCGGAGACTTATCGATTCCCAGGGCTTTGCCTATGTCAAGGGCTATGACCGGAAGGACAGCAATGGGCGGGTTGTGAATGAGTGCTGGCAATGCAGGATCCGGACTGGTGAGGGGAAATGTCCGGGAAGATTTACCTATTTCCCCGAGAGGGGGGAAGGTCACCTTTCCCAACCTCATTGGGAGGGGGGACTGTGCACTGGCAGGTCAGTTGTTAGTAAACTATAGGAACACTTTAACATTAGTTTAGTAACTAACAATTAAAATGGGGTATTTTTATCTTTATCCTTTCTCCAGGAAAGATCGAGACGATGCCCTTCGGAGGCTGAAGGAGCTCAGCGAATCCGCCCAGGATGGGGATAAGGCTATCGACATCATCCGCAAGCTTATCGACGAGCTTCCCCCCGAGACGCTGAAGCTGCTCCCGACTGAAAGGGCCCTTGTAACCCGGGTGAGGAATCACTGCAAAGCTGCTGGGGTCACCTTGGGTCGGTCTACCTTCGAGGATTTCCTTTCGGGGGATGAAGAGGATGGTGACGGGGATGATTATGATGGTGACGGGGGACCTTCGTCTTCTACCCTCGGGGGAGGAAATAAGGAAAAGTCACGGGTCGCCAGTTCCGCTTCGAAACGAAAGCTGCTAAAGTACTACAAATGAAGTCATTAAATAAGTTAATTTTGTGGTTAAGGCAACTGTGTATGTAGTTAATTTTGTATTATCTTTTTACGTTAATTTCAGGAGGAAAACACCCAAGATCAATTTGGTTGATGAAGAAGGTCGATTCGTGGAAGTTCCCGTGGACCGGATATTGACTGCGGGGGAGGAGAGCATTGGCTTCAGTCAGACTTCTGACGGTTTGCCGGAAGTTAAGTCGGGAAGAGTCCAATCTACGGCACCGGCGGACGTTGACACTGTTGGGGAAGAACCGATTGATTCAAATGTATTTGAGGGGGGTGATGATGACTGGAATGGGGGTGACGATTTTAATGAAATGGATTTGGAAAGTGGTTCTGATGTCAAGCCACGGAAACCACCCATGACTCGGTCCACTAAAGCGAAAACTGTTTCCACGTCTTCGAAAGTTACGAGGGCCGGGCGTCCAAGAAAGGATGCTGTTAAAAGGTTTGTAAATTAAAACAAGTAATATAATATAACTGTGCATTAATAATAATAAGTACATTTTAAACTTTACTTGATTGTGGCTAAATCTAAATGACATTTGATTTCAATTTGCAGTGGGGAAAGATGCTTTGTTTGCGGTGATGAGCTGTTAGTCTCCGAAATTGTATCGTCCCGTTCCAACCAAGAAACCTTTCGAAAAGCCTGCACTTACCTGAATGTCAAATCTCAAAATGAATGGTTCCCCAGAAATTCAAACGGGCAGTTCTACTCATTCTGTGAATCCTGCACTGAGGAAATTACCAAAATCCATGAGCTCTATCAGAATGTGGAGGAGATGCAATCAGTGATTTTCAAGAGGGTGGAACAAGTCGAGAAACGTTTGACCGAGGCGGAAATCCTGGACAATTGGTTGGCAGACGTTCCAATCTCTTCTGCAAAGCGGTTTGAGGGATTTAGGGAGCAAGTTTTAATTAGTAAGTAATCAAAATCAATATCCTTCCAAATTAAATTATACTATCTCATACAAAAGTGTCCTCATTAAGTTTTTAATTTTAATTGTTTCTTTTTGGTATTTATTTACATTTCCAACAGATTACAAAAATAAATTAAAGTTGCGGAGAGAAATCCGGATGGGAACGAAGATGGGCATTGACTTTGCCGAAATCCAGCCCATCACCTCCGCCCACATGTTTGCCAGTGATCCTGCTGAAACGGATGCCTTTCGGAAAGCTGTGAAAACATCAAAATCGAGTTCTGCTCCCACATCCACTCCAGTTAAAAGGGGACGGGGTCGACCAAAGAAGTCAATCAAGGTTGAAGAGTTCACTCCAGAAAAAAAGCCTGAGCCCAATCCCCACCTTTCTGGAATAGTAGATGATATTGATAACGGTTTCACTGCTGCCGGCAACGTTGGCGAAGATGATGTTGGTTTCCAAGATGGTCATGGATATGGATTTGGTGACACCGCTCCTGACTCTGATGATAACTTGTCGGTGGCTTCAGAAAAGGAAAGGAAGTTTTGGGTAGATGACCCAAAGAAGCTCATGATTCGTACTGAGAAGCCTCCCATCGACGATGGAGACGATAATGATGATGGAAACTATAATCCAGATATTGATATCGGAGATGGAGGTGGGGAAGATGACTGGATAGCGTCGCCGATTGTTGAGGAATCTGACTCAGATTATGACGTGGATGAGGATGATGACGACGAAGACTGGTGAGTTAATATTTGAATGATGAAAATACATAAAAAAAATTAAAAAGCGAATTAATTTTTTGATTCAAAAATTTTCGTTATATTATGTCCAGGGGGAAATCTAAGGCTAAGCGAAGAAAAAGCTCTACTGGAACTGGAACAAGGCGAGGACGACCCCCAACTTCTTCATCTGCTGCCGTTTCAAAATCCAAACCACCCAAAGAAAGAAAGAAACCTAGTCAAGACGCCAAGCCCACCAAATTAAAAGAATCTTCTGTAAAGCCCAAGGCTCAGAAACCACCGCGAAAATTCCACCGTGCCAACATTGAGTTCCCAGATGTAGTCCTGGGGAAAGATGGTCGCTTGTTCTTGTCCGGGATTGAAATAATCAAGAATCCTCCCGGCGTTTACAAAAGGAGTCCACATAGCGTATCATTCACCTGTGGCCAGTGTGAAAAGGTGGTCTTGAATTTCTCTGGGATGAAATCTCATATTTGTGGTCATCATCTACTGTTGTACAAATGCTCATTTTGTGGAAAACAGATTAGTGACGCCAGGTAAAAAAATATTTAGATATAAATCATTTAATAAGAATTCAATTATGTGGTATAAATACAATCATTAAATTTAAAACATTGACTGAAATTATTTAAAATAATTTATTTTCCCAGGAATCTCCAACGTCATATCAAAGCACGCCACTCATCAACCCAGAGATCCCCCTGCCATATCTGTGGGAAGCCCCTTGTCGCAGAGCCTGGAACTCGAAATTACAACTACCACATTTGGTACCACCTATCCGAAGAGGAGAAGAAGGATCCCAAGTACAAAGGCTACGCCCCCTTTTCAAAACGGGAGAAAAATGAGCCCAGTGGAAAGAGTCAGATCAATCCTGTCCAATCCTACATGTGCTCGTTCTGTCCTAAATCATTCGGGAGAATAGACAGTTTTCGGAAGCATGAGTTAGTTCACAGTGGAGAGGAGCTCCCAGC
>JAQIXQ010000871.1:0-19952 GCA_034700485.1 Pseudosinella alba
ACCACCACTAATGTGGCTTTTTAGTAGGCAGCATAATACTTAATACTTAATAACGACAATAGTGGCAGTGGCATTCCCATTCCCACGCAATATCTTGCATCTAATATGTTCCGGAGAAGAATGCAATCATCTTCATCACCATCACCTTTTTATTTATATTGTGGAACATGGGCCTATTGCAACTTTGTTATTATTATATTGCTTTCACCCAGGGAGAAAGCCACACCACACAGCACACATAAGCAATGTTGATTGTGCTGATGATGATGATGATAATAATAATGATGACGAGGACGATTACTATTATTATTAGTGGCAACACTGACTTGGCTTGGCTTGGCTTGCTCCATTCCCCACGGAGGAGGATATTATCAGAGAGGGAAAAAACCCTCCCTGGTTGGAGTTGTTCACGAGAGAGAGAGAGAGGGAAAGAATGAGAAGTCCTCAGGAGGGCTAGACTTTCCCCAACCCGTCGCCTCCTCACCACCAATATCCTCAGAACATAAATTTATACATTATTACTATTACAAGAATGAGGAGGAGAGAGAGAGTGAGAGTTTCCAAGCAAGAGCAAGCTGGAACATGGGCTATGATGATGATGATGTTGATGATGGCTTTCATAAATATATGACCATGATAACTGTGGTCAAAGCCCTTTTTATTTCCAGCTACCATTCCCGAGATTATTGCAACCGTTGGAATTTATCATCCGCATACCACGCCAAGCCAAGGCAGTGTGGTATGGTATGGTTTGGTATGGTATCCCATATATAATATGGGATGGGGGACATGTGCTTGGAAGCCCTTCTTGGAAACATTTATGGTACAAGCTATTACACATTATATTAGCTCTTGTCTCTTCGTGGTCATTCCACTGGTCGTTTTGCGGATCGTTGAGTTAGGAAGTGCAGGAGCGAAAAAAATCTGAGCAGGATTTCATGAGATTTTTTTTTTTGGATATGGATAGAGAGATAACTATTAGGCATATGGGTATAGGTATATATATATATTTGTACCTTCTTCTTATTTATGGTGGAGCTTGACATGAATGAGTTTTTATGGTATAGTACAAGCTGTAGCATTATCCAGGGATTTGAAAGATTATTTTGTTTATATATTTTTTTGGAGCCTGAGCATTTAAGCTAAATCGGGTAATGCGTGTTTGTGGAATCTGTGGTTAGTTGAATGATGATGATGATGTTGGGCTTATCTGCTGTGATTGCGTTGATGTGATTTCTTCTGGTCCAAGTGAAGGTAGCAAAAGAAATGAGTCAATATGTCATATTTGTATGCTCTTATTTGTTTAAAATGCTTTTTATGACTGTTTTAAATTAATTAGATAAATTAAGTTAAATTTTAAATTGAGCTGATTTTTATCCCAGAAAGCCACTTTAGGTTGTCCTCGTAGAAAGTCAATATTTGAATTATCAAGGAAAAATTCTACATTTAGGGTGAAATTTTAAATGACAAGTGAGTAGATTTCATCTATGTAACGAGCAAGAATTCAAGTAAAAATTAAATAGCAATTACGGACAATATTGCTCAAATAATTGAAACCTGACAGTAAAATGTCAAAAAGTTTCTATAAATACGCTAATCACCAAATGGTAGTCAAGGACCAACTAATTATAGTGAAGTAAAGAATGCATATGAGATCTATTTTTTTTCTCCCATTACCTTGTCAAAATATTTTTTAAAGGTCACTTTAATCATTCAAAAAAACATGAAGCTTGTAAAACATGATGATGATAACGATAAGACATTCCTTCTTCTGCTTTACTGGTGACGATGACATTACGACATGCCCATATTGGAAAAGTACCAGCAATTATATAGGCATTATTAATCCATAGCAATTGCCTTTCTCTTTCCTCCATTCTTTACCTCATCTCATGTAGTATACTGTCAAGCCATTATATCTACTTTCTCTTTTTACTCCAAACAAACTCCAAAATCCAATGTTCTATTAAGTGTGCTATGATGTGATATGTGATGAGATGATGAGCATGTGTAACTTTACTTATATGACTTGTCTTCGCCGCCGATCCCGATGAGGCTTCCATGCCATTCCCATACCGTGATGGTTTCTTCGCTACCCATGTCTCAATTTGCGGGGACTAAAGTACAGCAGTACATCTTGCGAGCTGAAGACTATGACTATGCCCATGTCCATGACTACTTATTGCTTTCCCCGTCCTCCTAAAAAAAATCTGTCTTCACTTACTCTTCTTGCCTCCTTCAGAGACCCCGGATTTTACCACAGACACATGCTTATAAATACCCAGGGTGACAGCTATATAGCCAGCTACATGAGCTCCAAAACAGTTAAAAAGTCATATTATATATAACATACTTAACTCCTCTAACATCACATCATCATCATCCTAAACGGCTTGTACTAAACTGCCATTTTCCATCAGCCAAGCTGAGCATTGGCTTGGCTTGGCTTGGCTTGGCATTGACTTGACTTCAGACTTGGCTTGTTGGCATTGGCATGGCGCTTCCTCCATCCTTATCCTCCCACCCTTGTTTAAACAGAGAGAAACTACTTATGAGAGCCTATTACCCTCCATAAGACCCCACTCATTCCTCCCCTGATTCTCCCATTGTTTATGAGTGTCTATACAATAAAACAAAGTGTAACTATCTATATTTATTATGTTATTGTAAGTAAAAGATCGGGAAGGAAAAAAAGTCAAGGAGGTTCCCATATGTATCCTCATCAACATCAATATCAACATCATCCACCACTTGGTTTCCTTTTGGTTTGGTTTGGTTTACTTTGAGAGGCTTCCTTTCTTCCCCATGAGCTTTTAGATGGGGTGGATGGTGATGGTACATCCTGGGAAATGAAGAGTCTCTCAAATCTTTTTTTTTCAAGTCGTTATTACATCATCACATATTACTTCCCATCCATCTATCTCCAATAGAACACAGACGTTACCAGTCCGGGGCGAACAATAAGACAGAGCTCCCCTTTTTCTTGGCAGGGATTTTTTTTCTGTGCTGTCGAGGGGCTAAGACTAAGTTCTCCCCTCGATCTTCAGACTTTACTGTTTTTTTCTTCTTCTCCGGGTAATTCTAACAAGTCATATATAAGTTTGCTCTTGTGACTCGACTGCTCTTTTTTTCCTCTCTCTCATTTTGCTACATAGAACTTTCACCACCACTTTGCCACTGGCTGGGTTGATGTACTGCTGATTGTATGGGAAGGAGTCGGAGTCAGGAGAGAGTCAAGTCAAGACATAAAACAATATGACATGACCCCCTGTATCCCCCTTTTTTATGTGATGGGGTGACAGGATGGGCGCTGCTCCTTGGAGAGGGAGACAAGACCAAGAAAAAAATTAGCTTGGTTGGCGGAGTTGAGGAAGGAGAAATTTTCTGTCAGTTTTTCATGTTTTCCCCCACACTTGTTTTTATATTAGTAAAATATTATGGACGTAAATTGCACTAGTTAATTAGGGAGGGAATGAGGAAGGAAGGGAAATAATTATAAACGGAGTGATTTTCTTCGGAGGAAAATTTCCCCCGAAAAATAAATGTTAAATATGTTTATCTAGTATTTCAAAGAGTGACTTAAGATAGTGTACAAACATTGGTAGGAACAACTCCAATTAACTAAACCTGTGGGAAAATACTAATAATAGTAAACAAGTTTGGATGGGATGAGCAGAAATTTAAGAGATGCCTCATGCATGTAATAAAGTTTCCCGTTTCCTTTCCGGCCCTTGCTTTCAAACGCTTTCCCTTCTCCTGCTCAAACAATTAAAGATAAAGGAATATGGTATGGAAGGCGACAATATTCGTTCCCTCCATTCTTATTAACGGGAAATGGAATGGAGGATTCAACCAAGGCAGGTTGAACAAGTTGTGTGCCCCGTCATTGTCATTGACATTATTATCATTGCACTGATGCCATAAATTCCGTTGGAGGAACTAGACTTTTATACCTTTTCCCGGAGTAGTAAGTAACAGCGTGTCTTGAGTTCCATTAACCACCAAATGGTGCTGGTATGTTATGTTAGCTGTGGTGGTGGAAGAATATGGTAGGTAATATAAAGTAGCATGGTATAGTTTTGTATAATTCTCATCGGTACTCATGTGCCTCCCTTTTAGTATTAAGGTTTATTTATAAAATGGGGGTGTTGTACAAGGCTTTTCCTGTCTCTAGTGACGGTTCACCCCCTCCAAGATCAAGTTGGATGGAAATAATACCCTACTTATGGACTAAGGGGGTGGTTATATAAATATGCTGGAAAGGAGAGGCACATGGAGGCATCATCACCATTTACGGTAAGGATTGTCGATTTCAACAATTTTTTTAGTGAGACTGCAGCGTCACAAAAATTATACTTCCACAAATGCAAATATGCAAAATGAACAGATATGTGATCTATCAGATCGTGATATATTATGTATGAAATTAGAAATGAAAAGTAAAATGAGATGGGACGCATCCCATCAGCAACAACAACAAACAGTCACATATACATACATACCTTCATGACATGACACTCTTGCTATATCACTCCAGCTCCAGATTCCAATCCAAGGAGAAAGCAAACCACTGGGACGGAACATTAAGAGGGAAGCCCTATATAAACCAAGAAAGAGCTACGACCACACCACGGTCATCCCCACAACTCTAATTGTAACTAGTTGTGATGGTGATGGGGATGATGATGATGATCATGGCAGTAGAAATAACTAGTATTACTTCCCTTTACTTTTTATTCCCTTGTTTTGTTTTAAGTGTAAGCATTATACCAGAATTGGTAAAAATATATAAAGAAAGAATCAAGCTGGATGAGAATGAGGATGAGAGCACCCATCATCCAATCCACATCCACATCCACCCCTTGCAAAGCTAAACAAGAGAGAAAGTTCCCCGAGAAAAAAAAATGGAAGTGCCTCTGCTAAACTTCTTCCTCTTCTCCCCGTCTTGTCAGCCGGATTCTAGGTCTTAATGGTTGTCAGTTAAGTGAAGGAGCCTCAAGTTAAGCAGGAGGGAAAGAAAGTCTAAACTTGGCTGACTCTTTCCTCCTCTCGCTAACTTCCCCATTCAATCTTTCCACACCAAAAAAAGCAAGTCATCACGATGATCATGATGATGTGTACATATGTTATGTACACATGGACAGGGACATTAGAGCTTGCTCATTTCATAATGTTTGTTGTTCCTCCTTTCTCCAACTCTGTTTATTTCCCTTTTTTCTCTCCCCGATTTGTTACTATTTTTTTCCCAAGGATTTGGTAAGAAGTGGCAGGAAGGCAAAAGACTAAAACTGCCAACTCGTCTGACTCTTTGCACTCATTCCCATCCTCATCCTTAAATGCAAGTGGAGGGAGGAAGGAAGGACTGGAGAGGAGCGAGTGAACGGGGGAAAACATGCCATATAAGTTTAAGTAAGTAATCCAGCTATAGAAAAGCAGTAGGGAAAAAAATTATGGAGAGGGCAAAGGGAACTAGACGAGGATAATGAAATTACGTGTCAGATCAACAACGGACTTCATCCGACAGTTGGGGAAAACATCCTCCACTTTTCCCTTTTTTCATTTCCATTATGGAGCTATATCTCTCATTCCCGGGTTCTCTTAACAACTCATTCCAATGTCCTTATTATAAAAAAAAACAAGTATAAAGTTGGAGAGAATCTTATAGGGTAATATGTAGCCATATTAAAGGACAAAAGAGGAGTGTGGAGGAGCTACAGTTGTTTTCTTGGATATGTATGTCTTATTTGATGTGTGCTGTTTTCTTGGATCATATAGCTGGTGAAAAATAAACCTAACCTTAAATTTGTATTTACACAAAAAGAATGCAAGATGGAAACTTTGAAATGAAAGGTTAAATAAGTCAATAATATAACATACAAAAAATTATTCACGACTTGCAAGAGCTTGTAGCCCATCGTAAATTCAAACGATGTTTCCGACTTATTAGTTACCATAGATTTTCTGGCTCCCTTAACTTGATTCCAATATATGTTATAATTTTGAAGATGATGGCATTCCACCATTGAATATTATTCACTCCTTTCAAATACTCAAGGGGATATATGCATGCTTTAAACAGAATTTAAAAAAATTGTTAGCTATTTATATCGCTGAAATAAGCACAAGTCTGCAATCTTCCAAAAATAAGTAGACTGAAATGGAGTTGGGTTGGAACTTTGAACAGGGAAATGAAAGTAGTGTCAAGGAAAACGAAAATGGACAAGTTGTCGGTTGTCTCTGTCCATTTGTACCCGAATCTATATGTATGTAGCATTCCATGTATCTCAATTTCAAAAACAACACTCTCAAACTAACCGATACAAATGAATGGGGTTAGAAGTAGAAATGGTGCAGAGTTCGCTGAGGGACAAGGAGACAAGAAATTGGCGTATTTGTACAAAGTCCAGACCATCCCATGGAGTGAAATGAAGTGATCATGTTGACTATTGAGAACATGCGAAGATTTGTAAGAAGGATTGAACTGTGCTGTTCTCCTTTCCATTCCATTCATTCTTCTAATAATGCCCTGTTATTCTGATCAGGAGTGACTGGCTCTGTTGGCCACTTTCTCCTTGGCCATGTCAGCTTGGCTTTTTAGTTGGGATGTATTCCTAAGCAAACACGTCACTTGTTATGGAACTGAATCCCTATTTGCTCAACAGATTTGTTAAGTATTGGGTATTTTTTTCTGGAGCAATCACATTTTGAGTCATTGGAGCATACTCCATACTCCATTCCACTTGACCCCATCTCAAATGATTTGGTAGATAACTACATATTCCTACGTAAATATGTACTGACTTGGCTGATGTTAATTGAATTAGATAATAATAAAATGCACATGCTAAACATACTGTCTGTAGCATATGCCTCGTCATGTCATACAATCAGAATGCAATTATTTCCAGGATGTTGTATGAAAAGATGATGAAAGTGGATCGGGACGCTTGATCATGTAAATGATAAAGTAATTGAACTTTCATCTTTGATCGGAAATTAATAGCAATAAATACATGTAAGTATGTCCATATGGGTTGCCAGGAATGAAGTATATGTGATGGGGATGGCCATCCCCAATGTCCAGATTAGATTGGACATGACCCGAGACATGAGAATGACCATCGTGCCAAGGGGAGATAAAAAAGAATTAAGTTATTGCTTACTTTTGGAAGGATGGTTGTCCTCTGGCGTGGACCTTTCCGTGACATCCGAGTGTGGAGTCCCATTCCCATCCCGATCATCCCCAATACATTCATCACGCTCCCGATCCCGATCCCGCTCCTCCTGCTTGATGGAGGGGGAGCCGCTGTTGTTGGGCACATGGGCATTCACATTAGATGGGGAGGAAGATCTATGTCTTGACTGACCCCCATTCATGTAACCCGGTGCACTGCCGGAGGAAGCTGACTTGTCCAAATTAATAACACCGCCACCACTTCCTTGAGAATAGCCGGTTTGCTCATTCTGCCCGGACTGGGGGAGGGAGCCTCCGCCAGAGCCTCGGGATCTCCCACTTTGGTGATGCTGTTGCTCGTTCTCAACAATGGAGTCCAGCTTCCGACGGTTGCTCACCAGATTTGCAGCTGTGAAGGCGGATGATAGCCCTTTCACATTTATTCGCTCCTCTGCGGATGATGTGGGGGTGGAGGTGGTGGATGATGTCACCACTGGTCTGAACGCTCCGGTGCTCCCAAATGGTAATCGGGCTTCCAGGGCGGGGTGGAGAAATGGGTTTTGTAAGTGAACTAGCTGGGCTGGAAGCCCCCCGTATGATTCCATGTGGCGGAGGCCGAAGGAGGATGGGGAAAGATTTGTTAGATTCAGATCCTTCCCATCCTATCAATTACACAATTTTTACAAAAAAAATGGATAAATGCACGCAAACATAAAGAACTCATCTCATTCCAAGAAATTATGAAGCATTTCCAAATTATTCAAGTTAAGTTGTTTCATATCCTTACATGAAATACGCATAGTTCAATTCAAAGCAATACTGTAACATTACGATCATTTCCTATTCCGAGCAACAGAGCCTCAGCCTAATGCTAAGTGAAAATATCAGTTAAAAATGAAATTCAAATGGGATATTATATAACAGTAACAGGAAGACATTGGATCAGAGAGAGAAGCCCCCACGTTTACATTCCACACTACCATCATCATGTCCTATTCACATGTACCATTTCAATAACAATTATTTTGTTAGTTTTGGGACGTGACAAAAATGCAAAATAATGAAATTGTGCCCGTCTGCAGCTCCTTCCCACTTCCTTCCCTTCATAGCCATGGTCTTAGAAGAATAAAAAAAAACTGCTTTCTTTTCTGTGGAATGCGGACTTTTGTATCGAATTCTATGCAATAAAGAACTGACAGTTCCTGTTACATACCAAAAACTAAATATGCTTTGGAGAGAGACTTGCTTATAAATATTCTCACTGCCCATCTTAAATCCCACCAAAGTAATAAACATGTTTAGATAAATTCCTCCTTCCCCACAAATTATATTTTACAAGCCTGGTTAATAACTGCCAGCTTTTAATATTCCTATCAATACTCACATTCAGCAAGACTTTTAATATTCTCCAAAGTCCCTTCTTGAAATGTAAACATATTTTAGAGTAAAACGATCATAGTTCCATCCTGGTACTTAAAGGATACGTGAAACATTTCATAACTCAATTTATTTCATTTTCGAATTATGATTCTTTAGATCCCTTTCAGAAGAACTATGTCATAAATACCTATACAGTATTGCCTGGCATATGAAACAAAATTTTGGATAGAAGTATTTGCCACGTCCCAACTCAACTCCCCCCATATCACCCTTTAGTCCAGACTTCCGCATCATATTCGTGTTATGTCATGTATTTATTTGGAGCATTAAAATTCCACAATTCCACCTCTCCTCCCAGCTAATATCTATTCATAGATTCCACTTTACTGGTCAGGTCAATTACTATTATTTCCGGTTTTGGATATCCCTAAAATAAAAATTCCCTGTTGGGGTTTCCCAAGGGAATGGGAGCAGTTTATGGAAGTCAGCAAGAAGGAAGGAAGGGGTTGAATTTGACTTGACTTTTACTTGACTTGCTACACTCCTGCCAAAGCCAAGCCAATATCAATACGTATTTGCTTATGCAAGTCTAGGCCCGTCAGAGGGAAAGAGAATCAGACAGGGTGAAAGAGTGGCTTGGTTTGCATGAAGCTGATCTGAAGCTACTACTGCCGGGATGGTGTGGTGGTGGATGAGTTGGTTTTGGTTTGGTTGTGCTTTCCACTTTCCACCATATCGAGTTAAGCACGGTGAACAAAGTGCGGTGCCACCCCAACGGAAAGATCTCGTATTGATTGGTATGCATGGCTTTTCCTTCTCCCTCTATCTGAGTTATATGACCCTTCACACAAGTCTTTTGTCGACGCAATAATATCACTTGAGAGCTCCGGATTATGAGGCAATTAGTGTAAAGACTGGGCTGTCAGGACAGTGCTCACTATTTCCGTTTCCCTTTGAGCCGGGCCATATAGGCATATCCTCTTTCTCCTCACCTTATACTTGATCTAATATAAAGAAAGTTGTAAAGGGAAAGAAAGGAAAGCATTTACACTTGACTCCCAACCTATGTAAGTTACAAGACAAGTTACAAGATCTCTCTCCTCCTCCTCCTCCTCCACTTTCTCTCTCTGCACTTGTCTCTTGTCTCTTCCCCGGCAATAATAATCTCATACTTTTTCCGGGAATAGCTTTTTAACTAAAAGACACACAAGTGGGGAGTGGGGAATGTGAAAGTAAAACAGAGTTTCTGGCACACAAAACCAAAACCATGCCATACGCGTAAGTATCTTAAGTTTAAAGGAAAATAAAGATCGTCAACCTGGCTCATTTCATTCTACATCTACATACCTCCTCCCCCCCACTCAAGGTGTTTTTAGGAAACTAAATTTCAACATTATTAGCGAGCTTTTAATTAATGTCTCTGGGTAAGGGAGCTGGCCCATAACTTGTTCTTAATTTCCCTTCCGCCTTTCAAAAGTAAATCGAAATTCTTTCACCTTCTTCTAATGTGCATGCATGATGCTTGGCTGAGGTATAATTTAAAATGCTCAAAATTATTATTATTATGCATTCCCCCCGTGCATAACATTAACACTATTTGGTAGAGTTGTCCTTGTCACTCTCTCTCTCCCTGCCATCCTCATCCCATTCAAGATATAAATATAGTGGGACAGGGAGAATAATGCAAGCACATTGTTTTAAATTGTGATTGTGATGATGATGAAACCTAACTAATGTTCCACTTGAAACTAGTTACTTTCCCTTAAGATAGTTTCCATTCCTGGAGACAAAAGGTGATGGGGATTCAGGGGGAACTAAAGAAAGTGATGGTATTATTAGGAGCCCGTCCCCCCCAAACAATGGAAACCGTTTACTTAAGTTCCGTTCCGACCTCCTCCTCCTCCACATTCTAAACTCCTCCAAACCTCCAAAAGAATTTACCATATTATGTAAGTAAGTATGCACCCATTTCCCATTAACATGAATGGAGAAAAGGAAATGGAATGAAAAGCTTCTTCCCGTCCGGCCATTGTCTCAGGTTGAATGAGGGACAAGGACAGTAACTTGTGTTTTACTCCCACAGTCAATAAAAGGAAGACGATGGGGAGGGAACAAGAATAAGTAAGACAACGACGCCATATATGAAAGTATACACAATTGATAGTTGCAATGAAGGAAAAGGTAATAGGGACATTACGTTGGACAAAAATATTTCCAAGATTAGTCACAGTCGGATCTGTCTCTTCTTGAAGAGGGTAAAATACTTAAGGGGGACAATGATCAGATGAAACCGTTTCGGAATAGCTGAATAAGATAAGACGGGGAAATTAATTGACTTAATTCCCTTTGTTCTATTTGCAGAACTAAAGCAATAAGTATTATAATATATTAAGTGGTTTTGTAATTGTAACTGAGGATATTGCTCGTTTCTTAGGCATTCTATCAAATATGGGTGAATTGAATAAGTTGAGATTGTTAAGAAACTTTGAATAGCTCGAGTCGGAATATGAACTAATTTCAATTGAGAAACCGCATCAGGACAGGACATCCTCACTGATAATGAAATGGCCAACTTTTATTATGCTAAAAGGTGGTAATAATAAAAGTAATTTAGAGGGCACTTACTTGAGATGCAAACGGCCTCTGCATCCTTATCGTATCACCGTAGCCAGCTTGAGAGAACACGACCAGGGAGGGGGGTATGGCGTTGGGGACGTATGAGGACTCCTCCATATTCTAAAGAGATGTAAAGAGTTCAAGGGAAAAAGTTTAAAGTGCGGACACATGAATATACTTACATACTTTGATACCTACTTATCATTATAAAAACTCCCACTTTAATCAACAAGAACCTTCTCACACTGCTTCACACACAATTCATTCAAATTCATATATTACATTACGTATCAACTTTATAAATTCACCTCCCCTTCTGTCAGTGCGAATACAAATGCTGAGATTGTTAACTTTTTGCCAACTAACTTTTACCAGTGACAACAAACAATGCCTACACTTCCGACAATATGGAGGAGTCAAGTCAACAATTTTATTGATTTTAGAGCATGCTCGCTGACTCCATTGTTAGAAATGTTTCATGTAGATCCGCGTTAAACATGTTCCCAATCATAAGTCGGAATGTAAAGAAATTCAAAATAAATAAATTCATAGAAATGGATGGTTTAACCCGTTCCTATAAGAAAGGAAAGAAAATCTGACACTGGTGGCTTGGCCCCAACCAAAGTATATTTTTTTACACCGTGACGACTCACAACCTGGGTAAATCATGAAAGGAACAAGCTCTTAGCAACTACTTGTTAATGTGAGCGTGCCACTCACAATCAGTCCATCATCATCTCATAAAACTCCTTGGCACCTATCCCATCGCCTTCACCCTATTCATATTTCATACTCAAATCTCTCTGTATGAGCATGAGTCGTGCTCTATGTAAATCAGATCAACAGTAATTTAAAAATGTTTTCATTCTAGCAATCACCCTCTCCATTCATTGTTCACTTGGAAAGAATGTAACTTTGGTGATGGTGATATAATCGCATTGACACCTTTTCTCGGAAGTGAAAAGAGTGGAGCCAGGAATTGAGCCAGGCGCTGCTACAATTAAATTCCACCCAATGAGCAAACCTAATAATAATAAATTGGGATGGAGATAATAGACAGGCCACTGCACTAGCCAATATTCCTACAACTCCCAAGTAATTTGCAACCGTGTTTAAACTTAAATAGTTAATATGATGGACTTGAACTTGGCTCCCCCTAAATCCACTAAATTAATCCTAAATTTGCACATTAGCATAGATCCCTCCATACATAAATTCCACTCATTGTCTTACAGAACGAGAGAAGGAAGCCATTTAATAAAATATGTAGTTGAAGCATCTCCATTACTGTGTGACTCTCACTGTCGCAAAGTTAGTTATTCTTCGCTTCTTCCCCTTAAAAGTTTTTTCCTCGTGTTCCAACCAGCGACTCCTCCAGTCAAAGATCACAGTAGCCTTTGCCAAAATACTAACTTCTTAGCACTTCCTAAAACAGAGTCACCATCAGAGTGAGAGAGTGAGAATAAAAAAGTGGAGAGAAAAAAATTAAAAAGAATGTCTTTAGAATTAGGTTCGCATTTCGACACTCCACCCCCCCCCCCCCCCGACTACCCATGCCAAAATTAAGTGGATGACTAAATTTTTGCAGTACTTTTTCCCCATCATAAATCCTCCATGGGCCTATCCAATCCTCACTTTCTCCTCGTCGCTGCAGAGTTGCATTTAGCCATTCATATTCAAAGAAGTAGTCATATCAAGTAAATTTAGTGAAATGTTTAGTTCCCTCCTTTCCACCTCTCTATATTTTTCTCTCCTCATCCCCAACTTCTTCTTCTTCTTCCCCCTCATATATATCGGATGGAGTAACTCGGTTGACAGTGAAGTAGTAATGTGAGTAAGTGACGCGGCGGCGGAATGAAATAAGTGCCAAATGCAAGTTTTCTCCTCTCCATATCCAAAAACTAAAAGGGATAGAGAGAGAGGGAGAGGGACACAGTTTCAGTTCTCTGTCCTTCCCTCCATAACTTCCATTTACTGTCCAAATAAGTAACTAAAAGTACTAAATGTTTCCGTGCATAGTCAAGTGGGACATAAGCTCGGGAAAAAAGAAAAAGTTGTTTGGGAAATGGACAATGTTCTACACTTCCATATAGGCATAGTGATACCCATTCTGGACTGGGTTGGGGAGGGCAAAATTTTACTCCTTGTCTAAATTCTCATTCAGACTCTTCTTCCTCCACTCTTCAAAATGACTGTAACTGTTACATACATAAATAGTCCATGTAGATGTTTGGGGAGACCATATTAGGACAGAGTAATGCGAAATCCTGTTTTCTCTTTAACTCCATCTCCCTCTCCCTTATTACTTAATAAATGTAAGTGTGAAGAAAACAGAATAACTGCGAAGGACAGAGAAGAACTAAATATTTTTTTCGGGTTGCACTTTCCCCATCTCCCTGACAAAGTGTAAGAAACGTCAGGGCTGTATGTATATTACATCCTCTTTATAGTTACTTATTTCCCAAACATTTTAAAACATCCCATCTTACTTTCTCCTCCAGAGCTCCGTCCAGGAAGAATTGAGTCCCCCAAAAATATAGTCTGATATGGACAGGGATATGGATATTATTACTTTAGAGGACTCTATTTCTACTTTGATGGTGGTGTTTATGAAGCTGGGGCCTCCTCAAAATCTGGATCTGAAACTCGGAAAATTTTCTTCCACCCATCCATAGATTATTTAGAAAGCCCGGCAGGACCCACAAACAGAGAACAATAACGGGACTTGGGATCGGCTGAAAACTATGTAACTATCTCTCTGGTTACTTTTCTCACTATTTTCCTTGTCTCCATAATATTCCCTCTCCTAACTCCTTTTTCACTTACTCCCTTACTTACTTTTCCCTCTCCGGTTTTGTGTTTTGTGTGCCAACTTGGACTAGAATATCATATACTATTCACTCTCTCTCTCTCATCGAGGGTTATTCTAAATGTTTGGTAGTGGCTCTCTCCATCCACTACTTACTTATTTTCACTCCTTCCCAAAAAGTCGGGGACATCACGAGACACAGTAGTCATTTACACCGAGAGTTTTTTTTTAAAGAAAAGTTAAGAGTTCGAGAGGGAAGTGGAGGAAGGGAATGGGTAGGGAGAGGGGGACAGAGAGAGAGGACCGGAGAGTGAGTGGGAAGTAAACTGTGAATACCATACAAGGCGACTCTATAACTTACGATTAGCGAACCCCAAAAGTCAAAAGTTTCTTTCCGGTGAAACACTCCAATATATCTCAATGCCGACGTTGTCGACGTTGGACTTTTTGTGTGTGTCGTTTTGTCTCTCCCCCCCCCCCCGTTCCCCCTTAAGTCCGGGGATACATAAGTAACTGGGGAAAGTAAAGTTACTTAAGTTACTGCATCAGAGGCCTCTCACTTTCCCTTCAACTTCTAATGTCTAATTCGAAAAACAGTAAGAGAGAGAGGGAGAAAAATAGCGAGTTGAGGAGCAGTTTAAAATTGGATGGGGAAACCACGCCACGTCGTCCTAAATATTTTCATCCTATATCCCACATCCCAGCAATCTATAAAGCCAAAGCCAAAGCTATGCCGCAAAAGGGAATCCGTAATTTAGCATTGGCTTGTATTGTTTTCTCACTTTTCCCTCAATACTGGCTTAGTTCTGTTTTTGCTTAAGCTATTTCCTTTTGCTCGTTTTCCTCCTTCCCCTTTGACTTTTTAAAAGGGAAAACATGACAGAGGACAAGACTACCTAACGAAAGGAAAGTAATATGTCTAAAATGGGATCATGTAAACAAATACTTGTATAAGTTATAAGTAAGTTAAGCCTAGTTCTTTCTTTTTGTTGAGCATTTTGGCTTCACCTCGGTAGTTAAGGTCTCATTTTCGCCTGTTCTTGTAATATAATCTTGCCAAAGTAGACAAGACACTTGCTCTCATCGCATTAGCGTAATAATTCTTTCCGCCACCGAGTTACTTTTTTTTGGGAGGGAGAAGTTGATGATGAAAAATTTAATTAGGGGGAGTTTTATAATAATTATATTATCCAGATACGAGTATTGGTATTATGTTCTCGTAAGTAGTTTTAATGAACCGTGATGGAATCCAAATTAGGATAAGATGAAGGATAATATTGCCAGATTGATCATTTGGCTAACTATGCATTTGGCTAACTAACATTGAGCTGAGGTAGGCTATGAAGATGAGCATGTTCAATAGTTTCTCAAAGTGCTAAATAAATTTTTATTGTCAAAAAAACGAAAAGTTTGATTCCAATTCGTGCATCTGTACACTGAATTAAATAACCAGGCAGTTTGGATAAATTAATCAAGTTTCAAGTTTCAACTTGTAACTCTGCCCATTTACAATATGAAAGCTTAAAACTTAAGAAAAATAATTTAATCAAGTAGTTTCTGATTATAACATAATTTACTTTGGGATTCCGAACACAAGTTTTAGGAGGAACAACTAGTTGACCCTTCTAGTAATCATAATCACATCAAAATAGAAATTAAAAGTTAGCCTGCTTGTGCTCCATATAATGAGCAACTTAATCCTGTTGTTAATTAACTCTCTTATATAAAAGTTACAGCGACCATCATTACTTGTGAGTCCTTTTGTCCAACTCAACTAGGTATAATTTCAACTTTTACATTAATACGTTCGTTGTAAATTTGTTATGCGAGCACATGTATCCTGAATCAGCATAATTCTGATTGGCTTAGGCGTCAGTAAATAAAAATTGAACTATAATGTACCCGTCTAAAGACACAGATTACGTCAGGGTAGTTTAGATGATATTTGAATTACGGGGCTACCAGAACGGAACGAAGAGTCTGTCTTAATGTATAAATTAGCGTCAGTGACAAAATTTTCATATTTTCATATCACATTTAATACTAACTCTCTATAGTTAAAACTTTTTTATAAATTCAATCAACTTACTTGCAACTTCGTGTGCATAAACATGATCAATTTTTGTTTGGGGGTGAAGAAGTAATATAATCAGTGATAATATCTGTGTTGGAGATGTACTGATTTAAATATTTATAGAAACATTGGCATACAACTATTTAATCATCATAACTGATAGCATCATAAATATTGCACTTTTATTATTCTTATTATATAAATACTATTTTCCACTCAAGTCGCACTTTATACTTTTGGAACAATCAATTTGGAGTAAAAATTTTATTCAAAACAACTAATTCACGATTATCCTGCATTCCTGCATTTCATAATTCCATAAAAGAGTAAAAATTCCATGAAAATTCAATCTACTCGTAAGATTATTGGAAAGGCTTATAATGCCCCATATTCCACTTCCACCTTTCCCTTCCCTTTTCCTCCTCCGTATTCAATCCTATTCAGTTCCTATCCACTCAACTTTCTCAACGAAACAATTCCCTCACAAAAAACTACGTATTTAAAAACATAACAGCACCAATTACAATTATCTACCGTCACAAACCGCACAGAAATTAAGCAAATAGCAACTTTCTTCTTCAAAGGGTTGATTTTTTTTTACTAGCAGCCAGGCCAGGAGCACACGACTTAACCAAACCGAACCAAATCCACCAACGCAACCCTCTCACTCAACTTTTTCCCTGGGAATTGGGATCGTCTGAAAAAAACCTTCAGGAAATTGAAGGAGGCTCAACTCAGCAGCACCCAAACCTCACCAACCACTACCATAAAACCCAGGCAAAGGCAAACGTGGCTTTGAAAAGGGCGAAACGGTTTCATCCACGATGATAAGATGAGATGTGATGTGATCCTCTTCCCCGTCCGTACAAATTGAGATTTCCTAGCCGTTTCTCACTATCTCCTCGAGAAGAAAAAATAAATGCTTGAACGGGTGGCTCCTCTCTCTCCTCACTTGTTTTTCTAGACAAAGGAAAACAGAGAGAAACGAACGGTGATATGAAAGGTGGTGGATGTGTCGGAGTGAAGAGAAGGTGGCTTTTGGTCGTAGTATTATGGAAGGTGGTGGGAGAACGGATGAGGAGGACAAGATGCACCACCGAAGCTTTCGGATTTACTTTGAAACTTCTGGTTTGGGTTATTTTCTAAACTGCTCCTGGTTCACTTGACTATTTTCATATGGCCTCACACACTGTACATGGCTATGACAATGTTGGTGGTTGGAGTGAAGTTGGAGGAGTTGGAGGGAGGCTATGTATGTATGCCTTTCCTTCAGTTACTCCCGAGGAGAAAGTGATATGGATGGTGATGGTGATGGGAGAAGTGGTTGAAAGTCATGTCTGGTGATGAGGAATGCTCGCTCCATACTTGGAACCCGGGTTGGCCAACTTACACGGGTAGTTCGGAAGAATATGAATATGAGTGGGGAGCCAGAACCAGAGCAGGGCTGCTGGGGTTCGTCGGGATGATATGGCATGGCATAGGAGGAAAAGTGGTCTCTCCTTTCATTTTCATACTGAACTGGAACTGATTAAATGACTGGTTTGGTTCGGGTGGGTTGCTACTTTTGCTAGTTCTGTTGGCTCAACAACAACAACATGGTTAGAGTTAGAGATAGAGAGAGAGAGGAGGAGAGGATAACTAAAACTGATTGTGATTTTGAGAGAAGAGGGACAAGAGAGATGAGAGGGATTGAATCGAGGAGAGAGTAAATACATATAAGTACCAGTAGATATTTATATATGAAGTAGCGATAGATAGATAGTTGGTCTTGGTGGTATGTATAAGTTTGGTCCAAACATTGTTACAACTTATAACTTTGTAATCATAACATTTTTTTTTGTGATGAGGGAGAGATGTGGTGATGGTGGTGGTGGTGGTGGTGAGATGATGCTGAGAGGAGGAGGCGGGGAGGGAGGGTGAGATATGGATTGCAAAGAGTATTTAAAAACACGCGTGATTATGATGAATTTCATTTGTCATATCTATAGCCTGGTCATTTGTATATTATGGTGATGATGATGATGATGACGATCGTGATATAATAATTGTGAAGATTTGGACATTGAATCGTATTCGCCAATGTTTACTCAAAATTAATAGGGTAAATAAGTGGATTACTGGGAATATTCATATAAACGGAGAAATCTAGAAATTGGATGGACACTGTACATAATATATAAGCTGGTCACTCGACTATCGACATTGAATATGAAGTGAACTAAATAAATGAATGAAACTGGAATTATATAAAAACGGCTATAGCCAAACCTGAGTCTACGAGAGGAAAGTATATTTGTCTAATCATTAAAATGTTAATTAAATATAATTTTTATTAATTTCAGTAAGCAATTGTATTTCTTACTTAGCATTTAATTATTTAAAATCCGAGAAATGAGCAACAATGCACAAGGAGTATTTAGATCATATTACCTATTACCTGTGAAACGGTGGTGGATGCAGAGGTAGGTGGGGAATCTTGAAAGTGGAAATCATATAGCCCCTGCTCAGAAGGGAAGAACTTCTTTACTTACCCTTTCACTCTCTCATCTTTGTTCTCCGTTCCGTCATAAGAATTCCGCATGGCAGAGCCATCTTTCTCCGGGATATAATGCTATTTCTGCAGGATGATCCTCGTCTCTCCCAAATTGTCTTTGTTTCAGCACTGATCGTGAGCTCTGTGGAAGCGTTCCTGTGTTCATTTCAATGAGATGGGACTGGGACCAGCAAGAGAAATGTTATGAAATTCTCAAAAATATAGAAACTTCCCTGAATTTAAGATGAAGTCACATTTTTTCGAACAGGAATGACAAATTAAATGATGCTTCGCTAGCTTCGGTGGACAGCGATGACCAGAGGTGAGAGCATTGAATAAGAAAACGTGAAAGATGCTAATTAAGCACATGAAGTGTAGATCCGTGAATCAAATTAAAATATATGATGCATGGTCAAATAACACAATTTATGCAACAAACACACGACAACTTTTTCGTACGAAAATTTCTTTTAATGACTTATTTAACGTCGGTGTACACACTTACTTCAGTATTTACTGATCACTCACTTTAAAAAATCACAAAAGACAAAATATATATCATGTTATTCATTAAAAGCATCCATAAGTGTATAATAAAACATTAATAATTCAGTTATAACTTATATAACCATTAATTTAAGACAATAAACTATTTAAGAAACCTGAACTTGTTTCTTTTGGATATTTCCATGACAATAACTATTGGTATTAATGACTGACGGATTGCTATGCGTGGGTTGGCATACTGCTTGATCAGAATCACTATTATTATTTGACAAGTCTTGATCTCCAGAGGGAGAAGAGGTTCCTCCTTGCATTAGAGCTGCAGTCTCCTCATGGTCTGCTGTGTCCACACTCTGATAATTTGGCTGGACTTTGGTGGGAATGGCATTAGCCTTATGGGTGCGCCATCTCAATATTCTGCAAAAGAGACAAAAAAATGAAAATAAAATATTTAACTTTCAAAAATTACTACATACATTGAAATTGCGCATTCACTTTAAAAACATGTTCTAGACATGCAGTGCAGATATGAAATGATTCAAGTCGGAATGAATTTTCAATTCGATACTCCTACAAGGGACTCGCTAATTGTAAATATGAGAATGTGTATAAAGTTAATGTGAGAATTAGCTAACTGGAAATATTACTTGATTAATTAGTATTGTTAATACTTTGACTACAATTAAAATATTAGTTGTGCAGCATGTTGACAAATTGTCGCAAAAGCAATAAGCAAATAATTGACCGCACTACTCTATTTCTACATATACACAACGATAACCAGTACATAAATAGCTTATTTCTAAATAGATACATTTGGGTACAAGGTTACTAATTGTAGGATAACTAACTACCTACGAAT
>JAQIXQ010000872.1:0-19937 GCA_034700485.1 Pseudosinella alba
AGACAGAAACCGAATTAACTACTTGCAAGTATATGAGCGTGTAGACTATGTTATGGGTGCACAAACCCAACGAATGTATTTTAATTACGGATTAGATTGATGGTTTTGCTTAAATGTAAAGTTCTCAATTGCATTTATATGTATATAGCTACCAGAGCCAATAAATTATGTAATTTATGTTCGTTCTGCAATCTTGTCTAAACCGTTAACGACACATCGGGATATTGCACATGTAACCAGATATATTACTAATTACCTAGTTAATGTCTTAAAAAGCTAAATAATTAAAAATAAAAATTTTGATAGTCCAATGTCGTTAAATATGATGATAAATATGATTATCATAAGCACAGTAAATACATGAAGTTAGTATTGATTTAATTTAGTGCGATGCTTGCGTCAGTTCATTTTCACTATATACAGGCAGCCGTCACCAACACTCCCAAGTTGGGAGTCCCAACTTAAAGAGTTTCGGAAGGTTGCACAACTTAAATTAATTGTAGTGAATAACTAGTTAGAGAGTTGGTGGTAAAATTATCATGCTGATTCGATAAAAGTTTGGTTAACACTTCTCACAATCGGTGGCAAAAATGGGGAGAATTGGAATAAAAGGTAAACTGCAAAATATTTCCTACTGCATATTACATATCGATATTAAAATAATCACTTCGCGTAGAACCAGTTTGATACTAAACTTAAACCAAACTTAAATAACAAATGTTATTTTTTAACAGATTATGAAGAACATGAGACTGAACCACTTTTCAAGATCCGTGGAGCGGCGACTGCGAAAATCATCAAGGTTAAGTTCAAGTTCGGCGATGACATTCTTCCAGCCGGGGATGAGAGTCAAGATATTAATGGAAATACAGTTCGGATGAAGAGGACGATAGGGCTGGTGGGAGGGATTGCTCTCATTTTGGGAACTATGATTGGTTAGTCTTTGAAAATAAAAATACTTATAAAAATATAACATTGTTATAGTAATTAACCAAATACTATTTTTTATTTTCCCCCAAAGGCTCCGGAATCTTCGTTTCCCCCATGGGCCTTCTAAAAAACACCGGCTCAGCATATCTCAGCTTGGTCGTGTGGGCCGCCTGTGGAGGTTTGGTCACCCTCGCAGCGCTATCCTACTGTGAGCTTGGCACAGTCGTCCCAAGAAGCGGAGGAGAGCATGCCTATTTCATGGCCACATTTTCTCCCATGAGTAGATTTTTTGGGGAACTGCCATCATTCCTTTACGCCTGGGTAGGTATGGGAACTAACATAATAAGAACAAGTCATGTTAAACACAAATTGAGATTTATTTCCATGTCAGGTGTCAATCCTCCTGATGAGACCGTCAGGAACGGCAGTGCTCGCTTTGACATTTGGGAAGTACGCCCTATATCCGACACTTAAGATGAGCCCATTTTGCAACGATTTTCAAAACGAGGCTGAGTTCAAGTTTGCAGTCCAGCTTCTCGCCATTGTAATTGCATGTAATTAGGAATAACTACTTCTTGAGGTTGATATGGCACATTTTGCTAAAAATATGCCTTCTAGTTAAATTTTATTTCTCTCTTCAGCATTTATAGCGACAATTAATATAATCAGTACAAAACTAGCTACTCGAGCTGCCATCATTTTCCTAATTGCCAAAATATCCGCTGTAGCAATCATGGTCGGGATTGGCATTTATAACTTGGGCAGAGGAGAACTAGGTGCTTTGGGAGGGGGTTGGGATCCCACAAACAAAACTGTTGGGGACATTGCCAATTCCATATACAGCGGCATGTGGGCATATGACGGATGGAACAATCTGAATTTTGGTAAATTACACAACAAAATATTTTAATTATGTTCATACAGATATTCCTGTGCTAAAATTTTTTTCGTTGTCCATTTTGTCTTAAATTGTTAGTGACGGAGGAACTAAAAAACCCTGCGCGGAACTTGCCACTTGCAATCATAATTGGGATACCGCTATGCACAATTCTCTACGTGATGATAAACATGTCATACCTGACAGCGCTTTCTGTTCCGGAGATGATACACTCCGAAGCTGTGGCGATTGTAAGGATTCATCCGACAAAAAAAACATGCAAAAACTGCATAATAATAAAAGCGTCAAGTGTTTAATATAGAAAATAATTATGTAAACAATACTTATTCACAGGACGTGGCACACAAATATCTCGGCAATTTTACACTGCTAATACCAATTTTGGTCACCATCGCAACAGTGGGCTCTTTAAATGGGAGCATGTTTTCGGCAGGGAGGTATTTAAAATAAATTGAATTTCTTATTTTTTAACAGTGAGATGCAAATTTTTTACTATGGATTTATCTTGATTACATTTCCCTCAAAATTTTAGGGTCACCTACTCAGCAGCACGAGATGGTCACATGATGAACGTGATGTCCTACGTCCATTCCACGAGACTGACCCCGATCGTAGCACTATTGGTGAATGTTGTGTTGGCATCTGTGATGCTCTTTGTTGGAGACATTCACAAACTCATAGATCTGCTGGGTTTTGCCTCCTGGATTATTCAGGGCCTGGCCATAGGCTGTGTCATCATTTTAAGATTTACTGAGCCGAACGCACCTCGACCTTTCAGGGTCCCCATGGTTGTTCCGGTTCTTGGGGTGTTAATGTCAACCGGGGTAGTCATCATCCCGATTGTGTACGATCCGAGAATTGAGTATTTGGCGGTGTTGGGATTTTTGGGGATTGGCGTTCTGGTTTACATCCCGTTCGTTTATAAGAAGTGGAGGCTGCCGTATTTGAGTAAGTCGCCGAAGCATAAAATTGAGTTGGTTTAAAGCAAACATAATTTGTTATGTCATTACTTGCTTTACAGATGTGATAACCCATGTCATTCAGCATGTTACGCTGGCCGTCCCCTCGCCCTATAAAGGGGATTAACTTGAACATATTTTTTTTACAATCCCAGTTTGCTTTTGTAATTTATAAATCACAGTGAATGGCTATGATGGAGATGTCCTTGACGGGACTGGTTTTGCACAATACATGTTTTTTGTTCATATATTTAATGAATGCATCGCCTAATCTCCAATACTACTCCACTGACCACTTTTCATTCCTGTAAGCACGACACAGCACATCATCACAATAGGAATTAGCCCACTCTCCAACCCATCCAGTAAAACTGATACGACCAATGTCAAAAGATCATATCACTGACAGATAAACTTGCTAAACAAGATACCACTTGCCTTTCGGCAAATTATATAACCCATAAATTTCAAGTGGGACGAATGGATTACTCCTAACCCCATCTCCTCTCATTTCATAATCAAAGTCAAAGTCAAGATCATTACACAGTTGGATTGATCAGGACAGGAACGAGTTTGCCGAGCTGATCCGGTGAAAAGGTAAATAAATTATATTTCCAATTTCAAAATGAGGACCTTCGCGTTACCCCTCCTATTCCTCCTCCTCTCATCCCCCTTGGTCTTCCAAGTGGCCCAAGCCGACAACATCCTGGTCGTGGCCTTCTTTTCCATCAAGAGCCACAAGATAACCTACGTCCCCCTCCTGGAGGAGCTTGGGAGGCGGGGCCACAACGTCACAGTCATAAGCCCGATCAAGCCTTCCAAACAGGTGAAGAATGTGAACGAGATTGTGACCTTCGACTGGGATGTGATGGGGGAGAAATACATGGCGGATCATGGATTCAACCCGATGAAGGCCAAGGAGAACAACAAGAGGGGGAACCCCTTCATGATGCCCGATCTCTTCGGGGACATCTGCAGGATGACCTACGACCTCCCTGTGATCCAGCAGATACTGAAAGATAAATTTGACCTTGTCATCCTCCAACCCTTGTATAACGACTGCGCTCTGGGGCTAGTCCACAGGCTGAAGGCGCCACTGGTTCTCTTCTCGCCATTTGGGGTGGCACCCGGCTTCCTCTTGGAAAAGCTTGGAGGTCATCTACCCCCATCCTTTATACCCAATATATTCTTGGGCTACAGGGAGGACGTGACCTTTGCCCAGAGATTTATCAACTTCGGCCTCAACGTCTATTTCGAGGCTGTGCTCAGATTTTATTATGAGCCGGCCATGACCTCCATCTACAGAGAGAAGCTGGGGGAGGATATTCCACCTGTCCGGGAGATTTTGAAGAATGCCTCCCTTCTCCTCAGCAATGGTCACTTTAGCTTGTACTCCATCTGGAATCATGTGGATAGAGTGGACAACATGGGCGACTTTATTTCGTCAATGCTAAATGACCGAAAATGTTTAACCTTCATCACAAACTACCTCAATATAGATGTGAACCTACAGGGAACTTCCGAACCTGTCATAATACAGCAGCCCGAAATGTTTCTGCAAAGGCAAAAAACATATGTTGATGTCGAATTGGTTTGGATTTTTGGCAATCTCACAACTTCTTCATCCATGCCATATCATTGCCAGGAAATACATGGGGAGAGGAGAATTATAAAAATCCCCAACTTCTGCGCTCACCTAGATTTCTTTTCATTTTCTGGACGAAGCAAGCCATGGAACTGTGAGGTGAAGATGGCACTCTACCCATCTGGCTATCCACAGGATGGCATAATCAAATTAGATGACTCCTCACAATCCTCCCTTCCGGGGATATTACGATTGCATCATCCCTTCCCTTGGCATTACTTCAGGAAGGAGATTGAGCTGGACAAGGCACTGCCACAACTGGTCCCGAGTATATTATGCCTTATCATTCAAACGGAGCCATTCAAAATATTCTCGATTGAACAGCAGTCTTATCATCTGAACCATTTATTTGGAGACTACTTGAGAAGGTCCAATCGATTGTATGGCTCCAGTACAATGAGTGCGATGCTTGTGGGAACATCAGAATCTCAAATCGAAAATGATTTTATTCGGAATTCTTATCTTAAATTGATTTCAAGATTCCACATCTGCTACCAGTGTCACATCCCGTTACTGCGATTGCACAAAACCGACGAAAACGAAACTTTGATCAAATGGTTACACTGGAATAATTTAACGGAGGCGGGCAAAAAACTTATTCTTTATGAACCAATGCACTCAGAAGATTTTGGAAGGTTCCACATCGTCATCAATATAGCTGACCAATTCGGTTCATATAATTTAGGCAAACATTTCATATGTAACAATATTTTCAGGGATAAAAGACATGAGGCATTGACGACTCTCGCGGACGTATTTCCCAAGCCGGAAGATCAACTCACACATTTGGCGGTTTACTTGTGGACATACGTATGGAAAAATTACAGCTATACTACCAATCTTCAAACTGATATGATTTGCAAAAATGGTGAACGGGTACAAGTTGACAATGATGAAGGGTATGGCCAAGTTGGTGATAAGCCAATGCTGTTTACTTCCAAAGATTTCATTCCACACCCGCTCCACTTCCCCATGTTTATTCCCGACACATTCAACGGCCTCAAGTTCGTAGCTTGTGGCAGGAGAGGGATTGAATCATTTGCATTCAATGAGCTGGTCAACGTGTACGACAATTATGTGTGGAGTCTTCTATTATTGTTTGGAATCGTAACAGTTCTAATTTTACGACAGGTTCTATCAAACTCCAGCAACTTGCTGAAACAGAAATCTACCACTGCCAATTTCATTTCAATCCTAAAAATTCTTTTGGAACAAGGGGATTCATTACCATCAAGTTTACTTAGGAAGAACTGGATTCGGCTTATGGCAGGAGGTCTTCTCCTGGCAGGGATTGTTATTAGCAACGGCTACAAGAATACGAACGTTTACAAAATGATCCTTCCGAGAAAGCCGCTCCCATACAAGAATTTCCAGGAACTTGTGGACGATCGTTTCGCAGTGTATTCCAAAGCCGGGCGGATTTTCATTAGTCCGTTTCTATTCCAAGTGCCTGAATTAGTAATTGAGAAACACATTATCCGCAACAATAAATCATCTTTCCGAATCCCCTTGGTGACGTCACAAATGCTTATGTCGGCGGGAGTAATGAGAAACATATTTGGAAATAATGAGATGATTTCAAGTCATGCCGCAGAATTTCAGACCCTTCAGAGTGTAATGAACCATTCCAGACTCTACCCAGAAAACTTTTTCAGTGACATGCTAGCTGGGTTTGTGAATTTTGTATCGTTGATTTCCATGTCAAATCTTTCTTGGGGTGAACAGATTCAACAGCAGGTTGAGTACATTGATGGAATCAAGCTGCGTTACACAGCTGCAGAGGAAACCGCTTTATATCAGGTGCTGGAAAGATGTAACAAAACGGCACTGATTTTGCCGGCAGAGTCCTGTCACAAGTTTAGTAGAAGACTGAAGTTTTCGGGACTCGACTCAAATGTTGGGAAGGAAACGTATATTCACTATACTCTTGGGTTCTACCTTACCGGCATTATTCCAACGTCGTTGCTGCGGAGGATAAAATATTTCAAAGGTTCAGGGATTCAGGAGAGGTGGCTGAATCTTCTTTCGCTGGTGTCAAAGCAGGAGAAGATGTCCATTTCCACAGAAGATATTCATTCCGGGGCCACGTTGGATGGAAATATTATTGTTATATTCGGTGTACTTTGCATAGGTCTTGGAATCTCGTTGGTGATATTTCTCTTTGAGCACTTCATTTCAATGACTGCAAGATTATGTTATGCATATTGGACAAGGGGAAGATCGCATTTATGTTAAGTGGTAGGCTATTGACGTATTGACCGTTGCTATCTAGCTCGTCTGGGTATCTATATCTAACAAATGAATGTATAACAAATACAAACATATTATTATGCAAGCCTTTACCTTTGGTAAACCAACCTTTATTTACCTTTGGTAACACTAGCTAAACGTGTGATATGAAGTATGATTTTTGAATTCTTAAAATGTTGTGAAACTTTTGGTTGAACCAGTTATTGTCAGGAATACATTGATTATTTTTTCGCTTTGTAAGATTCTTAACTTAAATGTGGACATGCAGGCCTTCTTATTGTTCTTATATGTACTCAAGTGTGATGTCGTATTGGTCTTGTATAGTTAACGTCGTTACTACTCACAACTCTAATATTACTAACAAATGTGACTTTCGACAATTGTTTTCTGTTCGTAGCTGGCAAAAATGAGAGGTGTATATAGGCGAGAAAGTAGATAAAATCAACACGTACTGAAATTGGGAGTTGGAGATGTTTGTCTAGATAATCAAGCGATTTTTACTTTACAAATGACAAGACATTGCCAAGCAATCCAACCATTTATTTTCAAGTATTTACATATTTTCTTTTATATAATCATAATTTGCATATATATCTTTTTCCCAACGTAGCTTGATCTAACTGAATCCACTTTCTCACATGAAAAAAAAATCCAATTAAAATATTTGTCCTCGGTTTAAACATTAAACTAATCTTTCTGACCACGACTGTTCATTTTGGAGATGATACGGAATCTTAAACGAGAATCCGCCATAAAATGCTGCCCATCTTACGATTAACACAAGAGCATTTGTATCTTGGTATCTATCTATCCATTCCTGGAAGGAAAGTACCTACTAGACCATAAAACGCTGAGGGTCCCTAACTTGGGTGACTAGCAAGGTGGAACGGGAAAATGGGGAATACTTATAATGACGCACGAATGTTTAGAAAGCAGTAAAAAAGTATATTTGATTGAATATGGTAAAACGGAAAACTGTCACTGACATTGAATGTTATCATATGTAATACCAGATAATAAATTTTGCCTTCTCGCCACATTCAAAAATATATATCATTGATTGACTTATCGGAAATTGGGAAATTACTTAAACTAAAGCTCCCATTATATAATTATAGAATTCCATTCGGAGGATCAATGTAAAAATTACTTCCATTTAAAGCTTATAGACAAATGAAACAAGTTGCGTATTATTTCAGAACCCAAGTTAAAAATCTTACTTTTCTTGGCTAGTTTACTCTGACGTGTGCGCATTTCTTCTAATAGTCGTTTATAAAATAAAACGCACAAAAAACAAAATGTCCCTGTTAATGATTGTTAACAGAACTGCAGTTGGACTAATAATATTGTCCTCATTTGCAAAAGCAAACAGCACTAACCCAGAATTTAGCATTATAGAAGATGTCAACTATCGACTTGACCTAAAATTTAGAAAAAAAATGTACTCAATCTGGAATCCGGTGGATAGGGTGGGCAACCTGAGCCACTTTATTTCCTCAATGTTAAAGGGTCATCATTGTATAATCTTCATCACAAATCATATGAACGTGGATATCAACCAAGAGCAATCAGCGGAAGCTGTAATGATACAAAAGCCAGAAATTATCTTGCAAATAAGAAGAACATTCATTGATGTCAAACTGATTTGGATGTTCGCAAATCTCACAAACTCATACACACAGGGAATGCCATACCATTGTCAGGAAATATATTATATGAACGAGGACAAAACTATAAAACTTCCAAATTTCTGTGCCCACCTGGATTTCTTTTCATTTACCGGTCGAAGTAAGCCATGGAACTGCGAGGTGAAGATGGAGCTCTTTCCTCCTGGCTATCGGCACAGTGGCAGAATAGAACTGGATGAATTCTCCTCCCTTCCTGGGATATTACGATTACATCATTTCTATCCTTGGCAGTACTTCAGGAAAGCTAATGAACTGGCCGAGGTCCTTCCACAGGTTGTCCCGAGCCTGCTTTACCTTATCATCCAAATACAACCCTTCAAAATACTATCGTTTGAAAAGCAGTATTATCTTTTAAATAACTTGATTGAGGACTACTTGATGAGCGACAACAAATATAGACACTCGAGTGCGATGAGTACACTGGTTGTGGGAACATCTGAATTTCTAGCAAAAAGTAGGTTTCTTAGTACTTCATATGTTCATCGGATTTCTAAAGTCGACGTCTGTTACGAATGTCCCTTCCGCCTTTTACAGTTACCCGATGACGAAACGGGTATTATGAAATGGATGGATTGGGAGGATTCAGAAGAAACCGGAGGCACCGCTTTAGCTCTTCACGAACAAGCATATTCCGAAGATATGGAATCGATTCACATCACAATGTATGCATTCCCAGAGCCATATAATTTTGAGGAGCATTTAATGTGTAATAATATTTTTAGGGACAATAAACATGAGGCACTGAGCACCCTCGTGGACGTTCTTCCAAAATCGGAGGATCAACTCGCACATTTGGCAGTGTACTTGTGGACCAGCATATGGAAAAATTACAGCTACGCAATCTATCCTCAGAATAGTCGTATTTGCAAAGGCGGTGTAAATGTACCTGTTTTTGATAACGTTGATGATGAATATCGCGACGGAGGCATTAAGCCAATGCTAAGATCTGTGAAAAATTTCATTCCATATCCTCTCCACCTTCCCATGTTCATCACGGACGAATTCAACGCCCTCAAGTTTGTAAGTTGTGGAAGGAGAGGGATTGAGTCATATGCAATTCGCAAGCTATTCGACGTTTACGATAATTGGGTGTGGGGACTTCTCACATTTTCTCTCTTAGGAATGGCTCTAATTCTGAGGAAAATGCAGTTCAAATTTATTGGGAGGAGGGAGGGTTCCTTTACCAGTAATTGCTTTTCAATCCTCAAACTTATTTTGGAGCAAGGTGATCCATTCCCCACAAATTTGGTTCGGATGAGCTGGATTCGAACTATGACAGGAGGCTTTTTCCTGGCCGGGATTGTTATCAGTAATGGCTACAAGAACACGAATGTATACAAAATGATCCAACCGAGAATGCTCCTCCCATACGAACACTTCCAGGAACTTGTCACCGATCATTTCACTGTTTATTCCAAAGCCGGGCGGATTTACATCCAGCCGTTTATGTTCCAAGTGCCTGAATTAGCCCTCAACAAGCACATTATCCTTGACAATATATCATCATCCCACATACCCCTGGTGACGTCACAAGTGCTAATATCCGGGGAATTAATGGCAAAGGTATTTGGAGAAAATGAGATAAGTTCAAGTCATGCCGCAGAATTACAGGATATTCAGCGTGTAATGAATCATTCAAGACTCTACCCAGAAAGCTTCTTCAGTGACATGCTAGTTGGTTTTATGAATTTTGTAGCGTCCATTTCTATTTCAAATCTTTCTTTTAGCGAGCAGCTTCAGCAGCAAGTTGAATACATTATTACGGAATTATAATACGTTATGAGGCTGCAGAGGAAACTACATTATATGAGGTACTTGAACGGTGTAACAAAACAGCACTTATCTTGTCTGCAGTGTCCTGTCATAAGTTTAGTAGAAAACTGCAGCTTAGCGGCATGGGGGCAAATGTTGGAAAGGAAACGTATTTTCAGAACACTCTTGGATTCCATCTCAGCGGCGTACTTCCGATGTCACTGGTACAGAGGATTAAATATTTCAAAGGTTCAGGGATACAGGAGAGATGGATGCATCTTCTTTGGCTGTTGTCAAAAGAGCAGAAGAGCTCCAAGGAAGATAATCCTTCCGGGGCCACGTTGGATGGAAATATTGTTGTTATATTCGGTGTACTTTGCATAGGTCTTGGATTCTCGTTGGCAATATTTCTCATTGAGTACTTCATTGCCATGATTGGTATAGTATGCTATGCATGTCGGGCTGGAGGAAGATCACAGTTATGTTAAACGGTCAGCAATTGGCCATGGTCATTATTCTCACTCGTCGGGGTATCTACATCTAACAACCTAATGCTAACGTAGTTTTATGCAAACCCAATTTTCCCTTAATAAACGTATGATACGATGCATGATTCTTGAATGTTTACAATTTTGTGATATTGGTGGCTGAACATGTTAGTCGTCAATATAAACAACACACACCCAATATAATCTTTTAGCTTGTTGGTCGTGTCACGCTAGAGAGTGGGATCGCAGAGACATCAAAAGGCCTTGCTCAACTTAGTTTCTGCAATTCATAATTAGTGACAACTTGAGAACATCAGAAGGAGGCGTAAGTTGTACGAGTATTGATAATTAATTACAGAATCTACAAGACAAGGATGCGTAACGTCTTTGGTTCAAGTGATTTTCTCATAGCTACTTAAATATATCAATAAATATAAATGACAATGACAGACTGCCCTGCCCTGTTAACTGATGCTTTCTCCTTTCCATTGTATTGCATGGCCACATTCTATATGGACTATATGAAGACATTATCGAAACCTAACTTGTAATATTAATTTTGCTTGGTAATGCTAATTCAAACATGAAAGTTATAGCTACTTCAAGTACATTACTTGACAACAAAGATAATAATGAGTAGTGAGTGACATTGCGGTGTCAAAAACCGATATTTTGTCGAGGAATATGTGATCGTGGACTTCGTTGGTGAGATCAGTTTTGCATACTCTGTACACTTGCGGCTTGTATGACTCACACGTCGTGGAGTCATGGAAGTCGCAAAACCTCTTACTGGTAGCTCGGGTGCTTAGAATTATGTACATTCCCTGTCCCCTCGTTGCCCTTGCCAAAAAATATTATAGATCTCTTCGACGGTCGACGTCCCGTAAGGAGCGCTTTTGTTGCATCCTGACCATATCTTTGGTTGTTATTAGCAGAGCAAAGAGCAGTCGCAATTTCGTCCACTTGAATCTAGTCATGTTGAGCATTAGATATGTCCAAATCCGAGGAGATAATAAGCAGGGTAGAATACAACAACAACTAGATTTAGATAACAGTCCGATTTTATCCATTAAATTTAACGAAATGTCATTTAGGATGAGAGTTCCGATTATGTCTCTCAACTCTAACTGACGAAAAATACGCTTTTATGGAGTGTGGAGGTTTTCTGCTCACCACTCCACCTCTACATCACTTGCTCAAAGCGATAAGAACAGAAAAAATAATATGCATTTGCATTATCATGTCATTTTTTGAAGGGAGGGTCAGTAGTCTGAGGTCAACTCACGCTGTTTGTCCATTGACTTTGCTAACTTGCTATCAGGCTAATTTATGATATCCTACTTGAACTTTATCCTATTATCTTATTGTTAATACTTAATGATTTAAGTGTTGGAAAAAAAAATTCATATGGATTATATAATGTAAATTGTAGACTAATCGTAAATCACTTTGATGTAATCTGTAATCTGCAAGAATTTTTATCAGATTGATATCGCTTTATGCGACCATAAAGCTAAAAATAATAGTTCAAAGACGACCAGATCGGAATGAAGCCCATAGCAACGTCGACTGGCAACGTAGTTGTTATGCCTGACACTGACTTCTTTCTCAATTCTATCTATGTATACTATCAAAACTCATTTAGCAAGGTTTGAAAAAGATTGACCTTAAAATCTACTTCATCTTTATATTTTCTTTAAGAATCCGATTAGTTCGGAAACTGCATTGGCCTGAGTTTACAAATTACCTTACCTACTTACCTTTCATCATGAGCACCGAGTACTTCACGTCCATGACATTGGACTATGACGAGATTGAACGGAAGCTTGAAGTATGCGACATTGTAGAATTCAACCGGTTTAGCTACTCTCACTACGCTTTCCACATTGGGAAAGGTGTATTTGTCCATGTAACCGGGGACGAAGAGCGAGGTAAAGGAGACGACAAGGGAACCAAGTGTGCTCAAACACTTCGGTCCATTGCAGGGGGATCCCCCTGCAGAATTAACAACTTGGAGGCTGCCAGATTTTGGCAAGGTGTCGGGAGCTTGAGAGGACAAGCAAAAAGGAGGTCGGTTTCTGACGCAAAGCGACTTGCACTGGATGGACTAACACTGGATAGCAATGGGGTGCCATTACTTGGAGTTAAGAATGGCAAAACTGTACATTATGATCTGTTGGCATGGAATTGTGAGTGCTATTCCACATATTGGAGATATGATTGTACCTACATGGACGGATTTAGTCAACAGGTAGCAATTTTCAAATATATTTATCTAAAATTATATATTAGTTTGATTTTCGGACAACAGAATTATTCACACCCAGACAAATCCGCTCATCTTTTGCCATGTCTGCATCATTTGCTATTTTACAGGCCTACAACGGAGTTGTCAGCTCAACAATTGGAAGTGCTCAACGAGTACTGGATACAGCCGCGATTGATTACTTTAATATGATGGATGACGCTTCTACGGTCGCTAAACCCTTCTGCGCCGCAGCTGGAGTCTATATGAAAACTTGCGCTATTACGGTCGGGACTGGAAAGGCTGTCGTTGATGGGGCCACAAGTTTGGTTAGTGGGACAGTGGGGAGTGTGATTGATGGGGCTACAAATTTGGGTACTTGGACAGCCAATCTTTTTAATTAAATTGTCCATTTAACTGACTCAGAAGGAATTTCACATGAAATAAATAATTGCCCAACATTTTGATTAGTTTTTTTTTTAAATTTATAAATTGACATATTAAGCAACTACATGTACTCCAATTTGGTAGAAATTTTTGCAATGCCTTAGGTAGGCTACTCCATATTAAATTAGCCAGCTATTTTCTCTGCCACCATCCTTTGCAGCCGTACTAATCAATTCTCATCCTCTTCGTCGTCAATCTTCAAAGTATATGGTATAAAGTTTCATCAGCAATTTCCCAAAAGACCCAGACACAACGAAATAATCAATTTATTCATGATGAGTCATCATGAATAAATTGATTATTTCGTTGTGTAAGATTCTTAACTTAAATGTGGACATGGAGGCCTTCCTATATGTAATCAAATATGTTGCCTGATTTGTCTTTTATTGTTAACATCGTGGCGACGGTGGACTCTGATATTATTGACAAGAGTTTCTTTCTGCCGTTACCGTTAGTTGATGTCCATATCTAGCAAAATGGGAAATGTATAGGGGGAGTAGATACAATTTACACTTACTAATTGACATTTAGAGATGGTTGTTTAGACAATCAAGCAATTTACTTGACAAGGACAAGAGGAAAATGTCAAAAACGATCATCAAGCGATCCAACCATTAAATCGATTTTGAGCATAAATAGTTACCTATGTGCAAACATACTCCAGTGTAGTGTGCACACTGAATTGACGAATGGATGTTACTAAAAGACTTGCCTTAATTAGGGATAGGTAGATAATTTTCTTGCCTTCTGCTCGAGGAGGGTACTGCAGGCTCCATAAATGTCAAAAGAATCAAACATGATAAGCTGAATAATTCCCTTAACCAAGCACAACCTTGGAATCATGTCAGTGTTTGCCATCTGCCCTTACGAGTGGCCAAGGCTAGTCGTACTCCCAAGGAAAACCATTTTCCAAAGCGAAGCATATTGCTACGCAGTCAATCTCACCGTCCACACCCTTTACGGGATTGTCATACTGGCCAATTATCTACTTAAAATTAATGCGATTCAAACATCCGTGAAAATGATGGCCCTAATGTTCGTCAGTGGGAGTTTTATTGCATTGGTGATTCGACTAAATGATATACTAATTACTAATGGTTTCGTTGCTGTCATCGGATCCTTAATCCTCTTCGAGAAAAGTGGTAGGGATGGACATTGGTCAGGAACAGGGTAACAGATTCTGGATGCTGAATGGTGATCGTATCGTGGTAGGATTATTTACAAGTGTAAAAATGCATCTATCAATTCCCATGTCTGGATTTGCAATTTTCCCAGTCTCATGTGGGAAAATTGCACATGAATGAAAGGTCTCATGTAAAAATGGTTTTATAATCATGTTCATGATAAGAGCTGCAGCGATTGTGCATGTTCGAAGCGCAAGTAATTTCGTTCACGCAAGAAACAATGGGTAGTTAGTTATCTGATGGAAGATATGGAAGGTGGGGAAGGAAGTTGAGCATGAGTGTCGTTATGTCGATGTGGAAGATTAAGGTGAGAATAGGCTCATACAACTTTGTGGATCGGCAGACCCCTTATAACCCAACCGATCATCCGTAAAGTACTTCGATTTAATGCTCATCTCATAAAACATGTACTTGCTCATAGTGTTTGCATAATTTTTAATTATTTCGCAACAAAACCAAGATATACTGAGAATAAATTTTTTTGATGCCGTTTCAATATATTTATAGACAGAAGTACATTTAAATCAGGAAATGAAATAGTTTAAGTAAGAAATGCGAAATAAGGATTTACATTACAATATATATTTAATATTTTTCCTTTACGAAAATTTTGCTATTAAACTATAGATAAATTTCAAATTGATAGGGAAGATTGATAGGGTGCGGAAGTAATCTTGGTTTCTGCCACAACTAGGCTATAAGGAAATGTTGGAGCCAATCCCAGGAACGAACAACAAATTAGCACCATCTCCCCACAGTCATGCCCCGTTAGCTGCTCATATTATCCGCCTGCTCTTAGGCTCTCTCCAGCCTTTTTTTCCTGCTCTAGTTCCTCTGGAGTCTTTTGTCTCTTTCTGGCCAAGCCCATCTAAAACATTTAATTACGTAATTTAATTGTCGGTATTGCAGCACGTTACAGGAAATAATTCACATGAAAATTATTAACACCTTACCTTAGAGAGCGCCAAAACGTACGCCAGCAGAAAAAACAACAACGTTAGCTTCATTTTCGAAGTATCGGATTCTTGTTCGTGTTATAGCTTTCTGGGTGTGCAGTAACTAGTTCATGAGTAAAGCCTAACACTAAATGCAGAAATTATCGTTAACTATTTTTAGCCAATTACCCTACTACGCAACTGCCGCGATATACCGCGTCTCCACAAGTGACAGGAAATAGGCGGCAGAAATACCAAAGAACTAGTTGAGAACAATAATTACATTCATTCCGGTTGATTAATTAAACTGCTACAACAAATGCTTTGTTCATAAACAAAGACTTTTGGCTAGGTCAATTGGATTAGTTTGAATGCCGTCGAGCAATTGCGTAGCGTCTTCTTGACGCAAGGTAGGCTGACTCTCGTCACGAAACCAGTCTCTAAATTGTCTAATCTATTAAACAAAAATAATATATGAATCCCATCACATCCATGCCATCACAGGAAAGAATCCTTTCACTTTAATATCAATTTCGCCTTACCCTGTTCCTGTTCGTAACACGTTGGGCAATGCAATAAGTCATTGCTTATGACTTTCATAAATTGTAATAGCCTTGGCCCGATGCAAACTTCCGGATTAAAGAATTATATTTTTTATGGAATGATGAGGTAAAAAATCGCACTTCTCAAATTTATTATAATTGTATGTCCAGTGACCAAATATACTCATAACTTCTGAGTCAGAAGTAAAGTATTAGCATCTCACATTGCCCCTGCCCCTATATAAAATTCCCCGAAAATTAGGTTTTGTCTCCATATCTCCGGTGCATGACAATGATCGAGTCTGAAATTTGGCTCGGATATACTTGGGCCTACATGCAATGGACTACCGGTTTGCAATTTAAATTCCCGGATAAAACAAAGTCCTCAAAGTCGAGTCTTTATCGTTCCCAAATAAGGAAATATTGGACAAATATATTGACGCTGTTAAAGAGCAAAGGCAAACTTACAATTTTTCCAGTATTCATAAAGAAAGTTTTCCACTCGGAATTATTTAACTATAAAGAAGAAATAATAGACATCACAAAAGGTGCTACATTACATATTTCGTTTAATTTAGTATAGCGGAAGGAGAGGGAAGTCTTTGCCACAAAACAAAGAGCAAGCCCTGAAATTGTATACCTCCTTTGTTTATTCGATTTAGGTATAAGGGGTTAATTGTAAGTGTCTTTGTTCACCATTTTACTTTTAAATAGCTGACATCATTAGAAGCACAGTTGCTTTCTTCCGAACAATTGACACTAATTGTAAGCTTAAACAATACAAAGGAAAACTAAACTGACGTGGCTCTGACAGTAAATTTTAAATTTTATATGTTGTCCCTTTAGAAAATATTCATTTTAATTTGGTACGTCCTACCTGCACCATTTATAACTTGGGTCGAGAATAGTTTTACTTGACAGTTTGGTGAAATCAAGTCATATAAAGTATTTGAAGACGAGACCTTAAGCAAAATAAAATGTCTCAATTACTAATTTTCAGCATCTGTTACCTTCTGGTACGGTTGGTTGTTGTAGCAATTCCCAGTAGCAGCAATCTACCAATCCGTAGTATGCAAGGTGGGAACGAATATCGACTTGGCCAGGAATTTAAAAACAAACTCTTCTCCATCTGGAATCATGTGGACACAGTGAACAACTTGGGTGACTTTATTTCTTCATTACTAAATGGCCAAAATTGCTTAATCTTCATCACAAACTACCTCAACATTGATATCAACCCAGGAAAAACACTCGACCCTGTCATAATACAGAAGCCAGAAATGTTTTTGAATAGACGTAGAACATATTTTGACGTCGAATTGGTTTGGATATTTGCCAACCTAACAAGTTCCTCATCATTGCCAGGAAATCCATGGCGAGGACAGAATATTAAAAATTCCGAATTTCTGTGCTCAACTAGATTTCTTTTCATTTTCATCAAGAATCAAGCCATGGAACTGCGAGGTGAAGATACAACTCTTCCCACCTGGATATCCACAACGAGGCATCGTCAAATTACACGCATCCTCCTCCCAACCATCCCTACATGGGATAGTACGAATACAGCATCTCTTTCCTTGGCATTACTTCAGGAAGGAATGGAATGCAATGGAACAGACACTGCCACCGGTGGTCCCGCATATACTCTGTCTTATCATTCAATCGGAGCCCTTCAAAATGTTACCGATGGAAAGGCAATCTTATCACCTGGGCCACTTAATTGGAGACTACTGGAAAAGTTCCAAGAGATTGCATGGTTCCTGTACCATGAGCGTGATGCTTGTGGCAACATCAGCATTCCAAACGGATTACGACCTTAGTATAAATTCATATGTTGAGCTGATCTCAAGAGTCGACCTCTGCTATGAGTGCCATATCCGGTTATTGCGCTTACATAAAAACGACGAAACTCCAATAAAATGGTTAAGTTGGAATATTTTTAACAAAGTTGGTGCAGCTAAGATCCTTCATAATATGGCATACTCAGGAGATTTAGAAAGGTTTCACATCATCATCAACATATATGAACAATCCGGTCCATATCAATTCGACAAACATTTCATCTGCAATACTATTTTCAGAGATAAACGACATAAGGCATTGACAACTCTCGTGAACGTATTTCCCAAACCGGAAGATCAACTCGCGCATTTGTCAGTGTACTTATGGACAAGCATATGGAAAAATTACAGCTATGCAACAGATCTACAAAATAATTTGATTTGCGAAAATGGTGAACGGGTACAAGTTGACAATGATGAAGGGTATGGCCAAGTTGGCGATAAGCCAATGCTGTTAACTTCCGAAGATTTCATTCCACACCCCCTCCACTTCCCCATATTCATTGCGGATACATTTAACGCCCTCAAGTTTATAACTTGTGGTAGGAGAGGGGTTGAATCCTTAGCAATTCGGAAACTTGTCGACATTTATGATAGTTGGGTGTGGGGCCTTCTCATATTTTCCGTCTTGGGATTCGCTCTAATTTTGGGGATAATTAAGCCAAGATTTATTACTAGCAGGGGAGAGGGATCCTTCACAACTAATTGCTTTTCACTCCTCAAAATTTTTCTTGAGCAAGGTGACTCATTCCACCCCAATTTAGTTCGGATGAACAGGATTCGCATTATGATGGGAGGCGTTCTCCTGGCCGGAATTGTTATCAGCAACGGCTACAAGAATACGAACGTTTATAAAATGATCCAACCCAGACAGTCCCTCCCATATGAACGTTTCCAGGAACTTGTGGATGATCATTTCACGGTGTATTCCAAAACCGGGCGGATTTACCTTCCTCTATTTTTATTCAAAGTACCTGAATTAGAGATTGATAAGCATATAATCCGCGACAGTGAATTATCTTTCCGTAACCCCCTGGTGACGTCACAAATGCAAATATCCGGGGAAGTAATGGAAAACATATTTGGAAAGAATGAAATGATATCAAGTCATGCCGCAGAATTCCATACCCTTCAGCGTGTAATAAACCATTCCAGACTCTACCCAGAAATTTTTTTCAATGACATGCTAGCCGGGTTTGTAAATTTGTCACTGTCCACATCCATGTCAAATCTTTCTTGGGGTGAACAGATTCAACGGCAGGTTGAGTACATTGAGGGAATCAAGCTGCGTTACACAACTGCAGAGGAAACAGCTTTATATCAGGTGCTTGAAAGATGTGACAAGACGGCGCTGATTTTACCGACAGAGTCCTGTCACAAGTTTAATAGAAGACTGAAGTTTTCGGGGCTCGACGCAAATGTTGGACAAGAAGTGTATTTTCAGTATACTCTTGGGTTCTATCTCCGCGGCATTCTCCCGACGTCGCTGCTGCAGAGGATAAAATATTTCAAAGGCTCAGGAATTCAGGAGAGGTGGCTGAACCTCCTTCGGCTGGTGTCAAAGCAGGAGAAGGGTTCCATTTCCAAGGAAGATAGCCCGTCGGGGGCCACATTAAATGGGAATATTGTCGTTATTTTTGGTGTACTTTGCATAGGTCTGGGAATCTCCTTAGTAATATTCTTTATTGAGAATTGCATTGCGCTATCCATATCATTTTGTTGTTCCCGTTTGACTTGAGTAGGAAATAACAAAATTAGTTACGGTAATTAGTAAACGGTAGCACGACAATTTTGGAAATGGATTGGTGAGGCTATGTTGCAGGAAGCGCATTAATGTATTTTTATACCAACATAACATATGGGGATAAGAATGATGATGATTTGCCGAAATGGCATAAAATAATCGCACAATGCCCCACCAAGGAATCCCATAATCTTGCATCATTTGTTGGTATACTACTCAAGTACTCAGGGTAATTTCCAGCCAATATGAACTGAATTTTGCCAATAAAAAGTCTAATATAAATATGCTGAATTCAATTAATTATTGTATTAAATAGATAGATAGATAGATATTTATTTCGATCGATATAACCAGCGGTTCTTACGATCATTAATCACATAATCTGATTA
>JAQIXQ010000873.1:0-19922 GCA_034700485.1 Pseudosinella alba
TGGCATTGTTGAAGGCTAAATTTTATGCATTTTTTCCAGCGGCGACCCGGACTGATCTTAAATCAGTAGCGCACATATGTACCTACGAGGAAATTACGATAAATTCGATGACACTACAATATTTTTGACGCCTCTGCCAGAAATATTGTCCTTCAGATAAATAAAAGGCCTATTTCGCTGGTTATATTGGGTTAACTACATAAGGATAAATTAAAGAAAATATGACAAGTCATTTTTGAAATAGAATTTCATTAATTTTACAAATTCATCATCTACCTAATTCCATACAATCTCTTATATACAGTCTGAACTTTTGTGACCAACAGAACTGAAATTCTGTCAAATAGAATTATGCATGCGTGTGTTTATCCACCCTTGCATCTTCAATTACCTATATTATATATCTTCTACCTTCATACTTAATTTATTATGAGTCTACAAAACTGTTTTTATTGCAGAATCCTCTTCAGCCAGATTAGATTAATCTGACATCATCAGCATCAGCATCTCTACCGGTTTTGAGTTTACCTTGCCTAACTAGGTAAAAATCCCCACTGCATTTTGCACTGATGAACTGAAATTTCTCCTCACCTAAATTTAACCTCACGCATTTTTAACCCAGCTTTGCTGAGATAAACATGAAGAAGTTCCGTTGAGCAAACTGTAACCTTTCTTATTACATGAGCCATATAGTACATTGGTTAAACTTCAACTTGATCAGCAGCATCCATTCAACATAACGCGTGAGAGACCTTTGCCAATATAATGCTTACACCTAATTTGTACAAAATAAAAATCTTTTAATGGCAATAATTAGCGCATGAGTACAAACACGGAAAAATCCTTGATAAAAAGACTAATGAATAAATTGTTATATCAATTAATCACGTCATTACATGGCTACGGGGCTCCTCCATTCCAAATTTCCAAATTGTCCCTGGGTTTTTGTCGCGTGTTCTTACAGGGAGAACAGTATGTTTTATTACTGATGTATGGTAACACGAAAATAAAGTTTCAATATCAATATCAATATCCATTCACTCCCTCCAATGATAATGAAGAATAAAAACTCATCGATTATTGATCGAAGGAGGAAGATAGACTGATAACAGCTCAAAGGGATAAAAATATGAAAGTTAATGACGAGCATGATGAGGAACATGATAATGATGCCGTCAAAAATCCCTAACCCATCACGATCAAATAGTTCGATTCTCCTTCTTTGCAACTTTATCTGAAGCTGAACTCATTGTTAGAACTGTGCAGATATAAAAAAAACGTGGTTGCATCCGTATTGGTATTCCTATCTATAAAAATATGCATCCTATCGATGCATGATTCATTCCTTAAGGATAATTATCCTTCGTTTGCAAATATTTCATTCTTAATCTTCCATATTGGTAGGTACCTACTCTAGTCTGTTATTTGATTAGAAGTACCACCGCACCACCATGACCTTGTGCAAAAGCCAATTTTAACGTTTACTTCTTGAGATCGTGGGTAAACTTGTAACTTTTGTTAATTGTAAATAATATGATAGGATGAGGGATATACTTAGGCGGATTTAACTCTAAATAAATAGCAATTTGTAAGCAATGCCTAACCAAACCAAATATTGCTTTCAATTTTTCCCTCAAGAGTAATATTTAGTCAATATAATATAAATATCGCTTAAATTTTTTTAGGTCTAAAAAAACAAATAATTAAATCTACTCTAGTGTAATCAGAATTAGGAGAGAGAAAAAATTTCACTGAATTATATTACCCATTCTGAATTAATCTATTTAATTATGCATCTTTTACTTTACTTTCCGAACGCATAAAACTTTTTTTACATGGGCCTTTCCCCCTAATCTGAATATAGAGCGTTGATAGCTAAGTATTAATTCTTGATTGAATTGTAGGAATGGATTCATTCTCAGCAGAAAACTCATCTTAGCGAAACCTCTTTAGCGAAATGATATACGATCTAAAAGAATAATTTGTTCATACTTTCATACTCCCCTGCATTCACAAGATTTCCTCTCGAAATCACGATTTTTTTTTGTGTCAGTCTCTAATTTACTATTTTAATTTTTGAGCTTAAGCCTTAGCCTTGGAGTCAGCAACAGTTCAAAAGGCACGGCTTCTACAGGGAATTCTTTGTAACGAATATGATGATGCTTAATGAAATATTCTGATGATGAGTGAAGTAGGAGTGAACTAAAGCAATGTTGGAGCGATTGCCATAAAAAACAAAAGCGGATGCTTACTGACTTGACTACTCACTCATTTATAAATAAGCTTAGAATTTACTTTTTAAAAGTTTTTTCTACTTTCCTTGGGCGAAATGGGAAATACTTACTTTACGTACTCTGCTCTCGGCAATAGATTTGTGTACATAAATATATCTCTTTCTTGTATTTAAACTTGATTCTTCAATTTATATTTCTCATCTCATTTTTTCTCCACTCCAAAATGCTAAAATATATTACCTACATTGTAAAAATATGATCATGTGAGGAGCATTCCTCATCCGCAATCACGGATATGCATACTTTTCTCACTCAAATAAGTTCAAGTGCAAACACAACTCACTCACTCGCAATTCCTCGAAAGCCACGAGCAAAACTCTCACAGGAATCAAGATGGAATACTGTACAACTAAGGAAAAAAAACATTGAAAAACGTTTTACGTGTTTCCCTTGCAAACTCTCAGTCTCACATCGGAATCCCATTTTATGTAATTCTTGAGGAAGAAGGAGGAGAGGAACAGGACAAGTTTGTCTGGGAGAGAAGATATGAGCATATAAAAATGATGTCACCTTAAAAAAGACCGCATCCCAACACGTCATGTCAGTCCATATCTAATGTATATCCAGCACGAATGAATATGCAGAAAAATGAAGATTTCTTTTTTTAAATGGAGAGGTGTGTACATGTACAGCATACTTAAATCAGGGTTTATAGCGAGCTGAGTCACATATTTTACTGATGAATCCTTTTTTTCCTCTTCTGCCAAGCATGTATGACACGATACATACATGACTGCAACGCGACCACAATAATACATTTTATATTGCAATTTACAATGGAATGGATCAAGTGTGCCGTGTGCTGTCTTGGCATGATTAAGTACGGCTGTAAAATTAAATTTACATGGGTAGTCTGTAATAAAACGGGTTTTAATTTCATTTTTTTTTGTCAAGTAGGGGAAAGCAAGACTTGGCTAGATGGATTTTAACTGAAATATTTTGAGAAGAGGAAACTTTCATGGAGGAATTTTTTCATTCAAAGAATAACCCAAGTAAAGAACAATGAAGATTAGAAGCCTGCTTGTAAAATGTCACTTTATGAGTATTTATGTTCGGGCATTGTAATTTTATAATACGCAGTCAGGAGGAGATGTTGGACGTAACAATACAATTTATTCATTCTTCTTTGGGAATGACAGGGAAGACGGAGAAGATTGGAGGAAGATGCGATATTATCCCAGAGAACTCCGTATCGCATAATCTCGCATATGGCAAGGTTTTATGAAAGGATTTATTTGTATTTTTTATGCCATGGGCAAGGGTAAAGGACTTAGACTTACCAATATTTACTAGTTTGACTCCATCCGAAGCAATGGCATCTAAAGCTCTTGTGACATTTTCCAGCATCTGATGCTGATTCCCGGGTTTATGGATTTTCCGCAGCGTTCTCTTCTGGAGGGCTTCCACGAGGGCGATAAGCCGGGTCCCATCACATAGATCCGTACTTAGGTCCTCCACGGAGAGGCCGAGGGGTCGCAAATGCTCATTCACCCAATTTCGAAAGGTGTGAGCTTGGATTTCAATCCATACATCTTCATTCCCTTTGATCTGCATTCCCTTGGCGGCATGACCTTCGGGTGACCTGGCCAAGAGACCCACCTAACAATAAAAAAGAAGCATTATATGAGAATGAGAAATGAGAGATGAGATATGATACATGAGTTTTGTTAATTCAGCCATTCAAAAAAGGAAAGAATTAAAATATAAATAGGCTTATCACGGGGGTTAGAAGCTCAAATTGCATTCAGAGAAAGAAAAAATGTACATATTCCTATTTAATTCATTAATTCAACTCTGTTGAAGGTGGACGGACAGGACACACACAGAGAGCTTAAACTCTGATTTTGAGGTGATGGTGAGATCATGCCATGCTCACATTTATAAATTGTGGGATCGTGTTCTAATCAATCAAAAAAGTCAGTAGCTCAGTCTCCTCTCATCCTTATTTGGAGATTTTAGGCTGTGATCGAAATTCAAAGCAAAGTGGAGTTTTTTGCAAATTTTATTGCATTCTTCGTTCTTTCGTCCGTCCATGAAGTCAAAGTCAAAGTCAAGTCCAAGTTGTGTTTTAACGTGTAGTTTTTTTATATTCCTCCCATCTCCACATTACTCCAGTCCTTCAAAACACGAGCAACTCAGCTCATTAATCATTTATTTGCAAATCCGGCATATAAATTCTGTCGTAAACAGGCTTAAAATGGCATTTTGTTTTTCTAGGATAATAATAATATGATCTAATGTCCAGCATTGAATGAATCAAGTAGATAGAGAATGAGAATGGGTATTTTATTCTGCATGCAACCATAAATAGCTCGATATTCTTCTCTATCATGCCATTTTTAGCATTTAGCATGGAAAGTTGTGTGCATGATGTAAAGAAATAAAATACCAAATGAAATGTTTTTTTCTTCTCTCTGTTTATTCGACGCAAAATCAAGTTCATAGCAGGATCGACATCCACATCGACAATCGACATTCCGTAATAGCAACATAACATATCCTTCGGATGAATAAGGATGAATTCCAACTATTTTCCAATCCAATTCATCTATTTTACTGTATTTCTTTTCATGTTTTAAATGGAATTCTTCCTCCCAACCGTATTTGTCCATTCAAATAATTTTTTAAACTGAAATTTGGCCTGGTACATAATCGTCTAGGTACAAATGTTTTGCAGACTATGAAGACGGATCCATATTGCCAAGAATGGCTGTTTTTTGATTGTGCTGGTGCGATATTGAAAAAGAACATTTTTTATACTTGACAGTAGGCTTGATAAAAGATAAAAGGACAAGAGGAGGCAAGGTAAAAAACCAAAAGTAGCTAGAGCTCCAATAAATGCAAAATATCTCAAATGCAACAAGCCCCCTCTGCCTACATGATCTTTCATCCACCATCAACATCCCAATCCACTTCCATTTCCACTCTCACTATCTACCAAAAAGTTAATCCAATATATTTTAAAGAATGACTATAACTACTTTAGAAGCAGTGACGATGATGATCATGACGATGACGATGATAATGGAGACATGCAAATTAGGCAAGTGAAGTAACACAGCCCATTAGTACTTTATTTCTCACAACAAGACAATTCTTTAACAGTGTATACGGCATTCTTATATCTGTAATATAATGCATATGCCATCATTATTAATATTACCTGCGAAGAGGACTGACTAAGACCGACTTTATAAAAGAGACGACATGCAGAACGATGAAAGTAAGAAGGAGGCATAAAGGAAAACTGCTTCAAAGAGGCTAAACTTCAGTTTTTATTATCAATCACTTGTCTTGATTGTTAAATAACAATGTAGTTAAGTTGGGGCTGTTAGTGCACTTATATATATCCCCTCCTAATCCTCCACATCATCTCATCTTCCTCCTCCTCCTCATCGGAATATACCTATCTATAAATCTAATACAATGCATAACTATTTTAAATGACGGGGCTAAAATAAAAAGAAAATATGATGATGGTGATGAGGATGATGGCAGTAAAAATTGCTTTTAAGAAATTATCTGTGTCAGTCTTCACTTTTAGCAGAATGTAAGAATAGGAAGGATTTCTTGTCAGTCATCTCGTCATTATCATCATCACATCATCATAGCCATATTCATATAGCGCCATATCCTTAACAACTTTTCCTTTCAACAATGAAAAGAAAACTCCATCATCATATCGCATATCCCAATAGGTAATATTTAGTACGGTAGTAAAATGGAATGCAAATATCCCAATTGTTTACCTAATGCCTTCACTATATAACTTTTGGTCTTCATCCTCATCATCATCTTATCCTACTGCCCACACACTTATTTTATTTTATTACAACGAGCCTGACATAGATTCGAAAATGTTTTAGGAGGTAACAGGGCTATGATACATTTTAGCTTTTGGATACAAATATCGCTGACTGTATAATCATAATAATGCAGCGAGAGGAACCACGTTAGCATAATGTGAGCATTTTGTGTCGTAAAGAAAACGAAACTTGTTTCCATTTTAAAAGATATATTTTTTGCTTAGATAAGTATCCCGATTCTTCTCTGACTATGGATATGACTATGACTGGCTCACTGGCTCTCTGACTTTGACTATATGGGAGCTCTTAAGGCTCTATTGTTGGTCATCGATGATGACTCTCCTGGCAAACAAACAGCTTTTGGCAGTAGGCGAACCATTTATGGACGTGGACAATTATGGAAAAAGGCCATCATGCTGAATTTGCTGATGTTGATGGGAAGATATATAGCGTCATATTTTTTATCTTTTTAGAATATATATTTGAGCCGTTTGTGGTCTGCTGGTCAATAGGCAGTATTAAAGGTGAATGTTGGCTTATATGACACTTTTCCTCCAAGTGCGATCATTATGATATGATCATCTATGGTTGGTTTGGTAAGGTGACCAGTGACCATCATGATTGCTTTAAAAAGAAGCAAGGAAAAATGGCGTATGATCTCAAATGTCATATTATTTACCCTTGCCAATGCCAATAAGACAGAATGAGAAACATAAAACCTGCCTAAGCTTGCATAATATGTGTATAATAAGCGTAAAGAGACAAAAGACAAAATGCAAATAAATTCGGAAAGGAAGAAAAAGTGGAACTAAAATTTACGTGGTCAGTTGACTCATTTACCTTAATGTTTTATGGTTGCTGTGGATTGGATTGGGATTGCGGACTAATTTGGAAGTATTTTGGTAACAGTAGTTGTAGTATAAAAAATATAATGATGCTTATGGCATAATATGGCATGGCATGGCTTCTAGAAATATGACTGGACTGGAGGAAGGTCTTCTCCTCGTGTGAGACGCAAAACGACAAAACGACAAACGTCTTTCACAGAGAAGGAAGGAGATAAACAGCCCCAAGTTAACATACACTAATCACAAAACATAATACAATTTAACATCAACATCAATATCAACATCACATAGGGAGTTTACTAATGTGGCCTTGGAACTCCATAATTGCTGAAGATTAGGAGCATACGCCATATAATGCGAAAGTGACATTGATGTTGGTGTTGGGACACACATGGCCCCTCGAGAGTCTATTCTGCCATGCCATTTTAACGTCACCGACAGGGATATGGCGATAGAACTTTTTTTGAGAACACAATTAATTTATTGTGAATACAACATATTAGAAAACTAAATAGGAAGTGACTATGACTGTTTGCCTTCAGCAACGGTTTGCTTCAAAGTAATAAAAATACACAACCTTAATTCGATATATAACGGCCAAAGGAAATTAGCAAGGAAAAAAGAACATGGCTTGTTTATTGGAGTACGTGCGTGGAAGGCAGGAGAAGTCAAATTGATATTGATGTGGGGATGCAAAGACATGAAATGCGGGTGGAAGGGAATCAAGAACGGAAACATTTTATGGCGCTTTTTTAACTTGGTGGAGGAGAAATACCATCACCACCACCAACGGCATTAAGATGTCAAGGGAAGGAAAGAAATAGGAATATAAAATTGTCATAGTCATACTGTCATGATATAACATGAATGAACCATGTCATGCTGTCGCTGTCGCAATAATTTTTTATCCAAAGAGCAAAAGCAATGCAAACGCAAAGTCATTGAAAAAGTTGGGCAATTGGCTGTAACCAAATTGGAGAATGATATTACGGCTTCCAATGTCATTACTCATTATTGCATTTTCATTATCCCATAACGACTCTCCCCATCTAAAAAAAGGATTATGTAATCATACCGTGGAAATTCTGTTCTTCTCCTCCGAATCCGAGTCCACCATCTTGAGCTGTGTTTTTGGGGGGTGAAAGGGAAAACAATTTCGTGCTCGCTCAGCCTGACAAAACTGACGACGCTTAAAGGGGGATTAAAAGTTTTATATCCGCCACTTTCGCTTCACCTGCGAAATTAGTCCGATGAGGAGGATGATGAGGGGGAATTTAACGGATGTGTGGGAGCAGTAAAGTAAGTGGATTGTCCAATTTCACGTGCCGTGGCTTCCACTAAAGTCATTGTCATTTTTTATAATTTCTCTCCCAGAAGCAGATTGCGCAAATTAAACTGGATCATCACATTACTACGAACAAACTAGCTAATACTATTTACAACAGCACCAAAATTAATTACTTGGCTCGCTTAAAACCGAACTGTCTGTTATTATGTCATTATTGTTGGGATCTGATGCTCTAATCATCCGAATCTGGATCTCTGGGCAGCAAACTTGATCTCCTCACAACATGATTTTTTCCGCCACCCGTCACACTTTGCAAAATAAAGACGGTTTTTATTACCGCACACATACCACCATCACCACAGAACCACACCATGAACCATGATCAAATCAACCTGTTCCTTCACGCTATTTTACGCTGCATCAGTGATGGCAACGTGCATGCAATCAAGCGTGTCTGTTCCCCCATATATCCATTTCGGCACCACCACCACCCGATTCTCTCTCAGGATGAAATGAAGTGATCTGATGATGAATGGTTTTTGACGTTTAGAAAATTCCTCCTCGTCTGTTCCAATTTGGGATGATAAAGGGCTTTTTATTTCGCAGAAAAAAATTTTGTACTCTGTAAATCCGAGCCGATGATAGAGAACCGACTCAACCGTGAACCGATATTAGCATAAATGCTCGTTTTTACTTGAATGAAAAAATCACTATTGGTGTATTATAATGCACATGTCATTATACAATATTATCTATAATATTGACACATATTTTTCATTTGGGTGGATTTTTTTTTCGCATAATATTTGCACATTTCATTTCACGTAACGTGGATATTCCGGCCGGTCACACTTCTAAATATGACTCAACTATGAAATGTATGTATGAGCACGAGCACACTTTGCAAATATGCCGACACCGACAAAGATATTGCTAATTAACCTTTGCTTCCCTTGGGTTGTGCAAACTGTTATCTCAATTTGTACATTTGCTCATTCTTGTATGCATAATATGAGCTGAGCAACGTTGTCAAACATCCGGTGACGGAAACAATTATGCATAAATTATAACATAAACGGGTGGAGAGAGATGTTTCGGTTTCAAGGGCACTAAATCCTTTCCCACTTATAATATTTATATTTATATTTAAAGAGGTAGAGATTGTTAACTGTGGCGGGACAGGCACATACAAAACTATTTACATTTTTACAGCACAAACTAATTATTACAAACTTATTATGTCACACATAGGCCATGCATGAAGTTACAACGGATTCCATAATGCATGCAAAAAATTTTTTTTAGGAAATTTGTTCAGTCATCCTCATCAACGCCGGCGTTTATTCCCGATCCTGATCAATTTCCTTTCAGGTAAATAATGAGCAAGCAAACATAAAGTTATCTTCGGTGGAAAAAAGAACAAAGTTGGCTAACGAGCAAGCAATAATTTAGCCTGCCCTCTCAATCAAACTGACACTTGACTCATTTAACCCTTTTCCCGAAAGGAAGTTACTTTACAGCTTCACATGAGTAAGGAAAACTTTGCATGCATGCGCACATGTTCCTTTATACGCATTCATACATTCATCTAAGAGAAACACGTTAATTACGTTCAGTTCTTAGCCGAGTTTTCTAATTGAATAACTATGTAACTAAATCCTGTACAGACAGAGTTGAAAAGGAGGATGTTATTCTTAGATTTAACTGGATCGTCCTTAAACAATAAAATTCAACAAGAAGAAGGGGAAGGAGAAATCGAAGAAGGGAAAAATCGTTTCAATAATATTTTTTTCTTATTATGTACTCTCTCAGCCCAGCTTTAAACTGTAATGTTTATGTCTTTGTACGGGAATTTATCAAAGTGCGTGGAGGAAAAATATATAGAAGCATTATCCACAATAATTTATTAACACTATTAATCCCTAGACAGCTGGGTAGTAACTGAGGAGTCTGGCAATAAGGTTCACCCCATCTTACCTTCTCACTCCTTTTCGAAAGAAACAATCAAGTTTGGATGGAGGAATAGAGAAGAATCATCATGAGAAGAATCAAACTAAAACGCATGCATTTAAATACATATGAACAGGTATCCCATTCCTGTAGGCTGAAAAAATAATGTGCGTTTTCAGCTCTCGTCGATCTCCCTCTCACCCTCGCATATCGCTTATTCCATCCCAATCCACCCGCTGTACATTTTTTTACTGAATAAAAAAATCTCTCATCCATCTATCTAGATAGATATTTACCTGTAATCAGCATTCAGGGCTGAAGGAGTTAAGGTGTACAGAGAACCATGCTAATATAGAGACATGATCCTCATCAGCATCAACATCATCATAGTATTATTATCATTATCTAAATCACTGTCTGAATTCTCTAATGGAATATGGAGGAATGCATAATACCTCTTGGTTGTCTATTCTATTGTGCCGTGCCATCCATGGCGTTTGCTTACATTTCATTTGAAAAATGAATGCAAGCGTCTATTAGTCAGACGCTGATAGGATTTGTGCTTGCCTTTTAAAACATTTCATTTCATATTTTTTTCTGTTAGAGGATTATTGTGTTATTTGCGGGTAGTATTTAGGAATTGGCATAGATCACATCTAAATCTAGCATACATACAAATATAACAATAGCTCAATAATCTATCTTTGTATCTTTATCATTTTAGAAGTGTGGCTTATTGTACTTTGGTATTATAGGCCCTTTGTTGCATTGCAATTTCCAATCTGTAGCTTATTATGTTGTTGTTATTTTTTTTGCTAAAACAGATTCGATTCGAATCCCCTTCCAACAATGATGCTGGGATGATTATGATTTTTTTTGTAAAGTTAATTTTTAATGTGGGTGGGTTACTTTTTTTGTTTGTGGTGAAGAATTCCTATAATAGCATTATCATTATATGGTACTGGCACTCCACTACTGTTGTGGAGGTGCACGCTTTCAGCGATCACCTCCACCACGACCATCACCAAACATTTACATAGATTCACCTTCCAAAAATGCTAGGAATTGGATTATACGAAAAAAAAGTTTAAAGGGAAAAGATGCAGGTATGTTAAGTTCTTCTGTTGTGGATAGTGGATTGGACATTTCCACCTGCACCTACATTACCTGTTCTTGGTGCGTGTTGCACTGATGCCTTCATTTCATTCCATCTTCCTTTAGAAGCCAGAGCCAGGGCCAGGCTAGGAGAATGCTTACTTAGGATTAGTAAGTAGGAGCCGGCAGGTAAAACATAATGTGCAAAAGTACATCTTGATTATTCCTTTCGTCTAGAGCTGTCTATAACATCAACTCAAGTTGAACATCGGCATATCATATTATTATTATCAGGCCCTGTGATTTGTTGTTTTGTTTGCCACACGGTCTTTATATAGTTGGTGTATTTTTGCATGCATTGTTATTTGTTATCATCATTATATGGCAGGGTCTTCTGAATATTATTATGGACATTTGGATAGAGATGTGGTCGGCACTGTGCATGGCTATTTGATTTTTTTTAGGGAAAAAAAAGCCGTGGAGCTTTTATGGCCGTGTTATATGCTTTTTTATGGGTTATGGGCTGGAAAACAAAAACATTTTACATGGTTTATGCCTTGTGATTAGTTTTACATTACATGGCTCTTATTTTGCGGGCTTCTTGGAGGTATAGGTGCTAGAATAGAATGCTTCTTCATGTATGTATGAAAATCATACAAATTATTTTTTACTTCCATGTCTGTCTCACATTGTCAGAGACAGAGATGTTGTTTCATATAGGTATGTTATAAAGGTAGTGAAGAGCAGAAGATCGGAAGAACAATGCATGCATTTTAGTAGGCAAAATAACAAAAAGGCATTGTCCATTATAAAAACCACAACGTACTAAAGCCTATCCGTACTCAGGTGAATAAATGTTTCATTTATGGAGGCCATGAGCTAATGTATGTAAATGGAGAAAATTTAAATGTGACTTGGGCTTGTCCTTGGGAAAGCCTTATTTCGTAATTCGTCAATCTTAGAAATGGTCATATTTATTACAAGTTTTTTTTTTCTTCTAAAATATATTACTCCGTCCGTTTCATATCGAATTGTTTGGGTCGTTGTTATATCTGCTGCATTCGGTTCGGAATTTAAATGAATGACATTATTTCAAAGTTAACGAAACAAAAGATAAAATGAGTGAAAACAACGTCTTGATAGTTTTATTTATGTTTTCCGACATCGTTAAAGTTAGTAGGTATTTTTTCAGTCAATGAGTTATAACAATATACCATTAAAAGTAGCATTATACTGAGATTTTAGTGTTAATTAAATTGTGTAACTCAAAATAAAATGTAGTAAGGAATGAAATCAAAATTTATTTAATATTTCTTACATACAATTACGCAACAATAGGTAGTTGTAAGTTGACACCTGACATTTCCCTCAATTGGATTGGATTGGAATGCAGAATTGCATCAGTTTATGTTTAATCTTAAGCTCACATTTTGAAAGGGAAGTCGTTCTAGAGTACCTTTCTCATTTTCTGCAACATATTAAAATCTTTTACATTCCCTTCTATGAATTATCGTTGCCACTGACCTGCACAGCGGTGCCAGGTTGGTAGAGAATACATAATTATAATAATACAAGTTAACAACAGGCACACTTTAAACAAATCTTCACCAGTATCAGCATCATCGCCACTGCAAACATATCATCATCAATGGAAAAGGGTCTACTTGGCTACTGTCACCGTCCTCAATATTAGCACATATATCTTATTACAGGTTGAGCATAAATGTCATTAAGCTTTAAAAATGTAAGTGCTCATACAAGACAATCCGAGTAAGTGCCTTTACTGAACATTAAATCATTATCATTGAACGCACGCGTGCCTCTGCAGCTTATTCATTGTGGATTTAGAATTTGTAATTTAGAAGCCCACTGCATTGCTAAGTTGTGTAAAAGCAATTTGTACTTTGCAGGGGTGATTGAGACTACTGACCTATATGTCCTGCCGAACCAATTTGCAGTTTGTGAGTGAGTACCAAGAACCAAACCACGCAAAGACGGAATTGCGTAATTGAAAAAATGTTAATTCCTCTCTTACTAATGCCGCTAATGCACCATATCATTATACTCACCATTTCCAAGCTCGTATTTCAGATAATTAGGAGAATAGTTTTTTTAATGAGCTGCAATTTCGTGAGTTTCTTGTTAATCATGTTCAATGGTCGCAGAAATTACATAATGCTTTCTTGCAAAAATCAACATTTTATTTCCCTTTCATCATCATCCATTCCATACCTCTTCCCACTCATTAAGCTCTTCTTTAATTATAGTAGACAGACTTCTGCCAGTTGGGAATGGGATGTAGTGCGAATTTCCATGTAATCCGAATACTCATTCGTCATGCATCCCCATCACAAGCAGTCAGCCGAGTCTAAAATAGTTCTATGAAAAGTGGCATTGAAAAGCTTAAAAAGTATAAAAGGATGAGCATCCTCATCACATCAACTTCATCATTACCAGAGCCCCTTTTGTCTAGGAAAACGTGTAAAAAAACGGAATGCTTAATTACCAAAGTGTGCGCAATAAAGTATCATCTAAATCATCAAAGAAGGTATCTTTTTTCAACATCTGAAGAGTCAATAAAAACGGTTTAGAAGAACCCAACATAGCTTGTTCATCTTTTCATCTATTATGTAAATAGAGTGCCATATGGGCACTAGTTGTAAATAGATCAGTTTTCTATCTAACTCTCAATGTCAGCATCAGTTCATCTATATTACATCCATTAAATTACATCACATCAGTATTTCCTTTTTTGCAAAGATCCCTCCATCCGTGATGATGATAACTGGGCAAAAATTTTAGAAGAGTCGAGAGACGATGATCTCAACTTGAAATTCCTTGTTTTTTGCCATATCGTCTTCTTCTCAATTCTCCTTCATCAAAAGGCAGAGAAGGCTGAGAGCTCAAGACTCTCATAAACATTTTATATTAATGTTATGTTATGCTTACCTTTGTGTGTAAGATTAAATTGAATGATCCAATCCATTTGGCTTTGGCCCTTCTTTCCTATTAAAGTTCTTACATGATGTCGTCGTGGGCAATTTTTATCTTCATCTCTTTGCCCATGCCAAAGTCACCTTAAGCTTTTTGGGGCTAAAGTATCAAGGTTGTTGGTGCCACTTTCACTTTCATCTTTTTTCTTTAACAAACAAATGAAATAACTGTGATCAGTCCATGTACATAAGTGAATGGGTAATGTGTTCGGCAATCCTAAAGTGATTTGCGAAGAGATGATGATGACGAGAGGATGCTGATGGAGATGAGATGATATGATGGTGTGCCATTTTTCTAAAATAGTTAATACCTAACGGAAAGATAGGTACATAGAGATCGTGAAGGTACTTATATTTATATCACATCAAAATCGAAGGCATCAGCAAACATCCTCATATTTACAGAGTCTCTCTGTTACGCCCTCCCTCTGCATAGAGCCTGTGGTGAATGAAATTGCAATCTTTATAATATAATGCAGTGGCTTCACAAAATTCCACTTATCCTGTGCAAATATTTTTTTTTCACACATTCCATTTCAGGGGCCTATACAAATGTGGGTTGTTGGATCATGATCATATCGATTTTTATTTTCAACTATGTTGTCGGATGTTTCCTTTGCCCAAAGCCTAACACAATAGCAATGCCAAACAAACCATCCATCCAATTCTCCTGGCTGGGCTAAATGAAATTGCAAAAAATACTCCCGTTACCGCTCAAAGAAAGGAAAAGGAGAACGCATTTATTTCGCTCAGAATTTCAAACGAAAAAAGAATTCTACCCTTTTTGAAGTGAAGTCGTCTCCCGTGGATAAAAGGTGGAACGGGGAAACGGCAAGGGAGACAGCTTCACTCTATATTGTACAAACTGACGGGTTTAAAATTTCTAAAGGATGAAGATGAAGCTCTTCTCTGCAGAAACTCTATCGACTAGAGTAGAGTGACTGATATGTAGAATTGCTGGCTGTCAGAAAAAATATCCCCCTTTGAGTTTCCCCAACATAGGTTTTGCAAAACGCATTGTCTTTCAAGTTCTTCTGCAAACAGTTTTCCAAGCGGACAGGCCCTTTCCCTTCTCCCGGATTCAGTTAATGAATAATGGAAGTGTCAATCTTCCTTAGGTAGAGTATGGCTTTTGTCTTCCCTTTTGATACTTGAAATTGAAAGGAGGGATAAAATAAAATGCTTGAAAAGTTGAAGGATGTACATTTCTATTGGACATATATGGAGCATATGGACAGGGGAGAGAGGAAGTGGAAGTTGTTAAGTGAATTGTTTGCAAGTTGGATGGAAACACTTTTGAGCAATCACTTTAGTCTCTTCTCATGCCCTTATTTGGCAATATTGAACTCGAAACTGTAATATTAATGTCAATATCAATATTACCTGACTTTACCAGAATGACATGAACATATATATGACATGTATGCTATTTCCGACAGTGGCTAATATATTAAAAAGATAATTGTAAATTGTAAATATTATCCTCCAATCCACTCCGAAACAATCTCCAGCCTCGGGTCAGGAGCAGCTCCAAATTTCACTGGAACTTAAGTTTTTTGCATGGCTTACTCAGAAAAAAAGCCCGAATGATTTCCTTTTAACGAAGGCAAAGTGCTTGAAAGAGATGGGAAGACATCATCCCATCATCATCGTCATCGGATCAGATCATCACAAAAAAACTGCGTTTGTGGGTTGCCACTCTGCATGAGGCATGATTGGCTTTGCTATTAGGAAAATTAACAATCTTTCGTCATTCATCCGTTTAATGCTTTTTTATCATTATACTTTGGCTTTGTCAAGATACTTGTCTCGCATTTCAAATATTTTTTAAAGAATCATTCAGGAGGGTGCAAGGCTTTTGATGGGCTTTTGAAAAAAAAAACCTGAATGTTTTTCTATTCTAATCGCAAGTATTACCATTAGATTATTACTGCAATCTGCCAAGAGTGTGTGTGTGGGCGCCTGATGATTATGATATGATAATAAATGATAATGCTTAAAATAATAATTGAATTCTTCCCAACTCTCCCGAAGCCTTTTGAGAGAAGAGAACAAGCATTATTACTATCCATAGCCATAGCTCATCTCCCCCAGAAGGACTCACATATACAGGCAATTATGCAAAGAGGACACAATAACGATAATGATAATGGCAATAATAATAATAATAATGAAAAGCTTTTCTATACTTTTATGACATTAATAAAGCTCACAGCTTGATAATGATTTGAGGATGTTATGATAAATGCTGAGTTGATGATTATTGTGAATGACTCGTCGATCTCAGCCAGTGAAAAGTTGGAGTTGACAGTTGGCAAGTACTCCCTAGTCTCAGAGTGGCAATTGTGTATTTGCTCATGGGATGGAATTTAATTTTTAAATGGTTACGTCATTTAAGTGAAATGAAAGGAAAAATGCATAAAAAAGTAAGACATGCAAAGTGGCTGACTATGTCAAAAATAGATATGCTATATGCAAATGTGTGTAAAATGTGCATAGGTAGTAAGATAATCGATTCGGTGAGTAGCAATAGTAGTTTTAAAATGACGATGATGATCATGATGATGGCCTAAAGCATTTTAAGGGGCATACTATTGGTAATTTAATTAGTAATTGGTAGTGGTCGTCATTTTTTGAAAGGAAATGATAAGATTATGTAGATTTAATGCATCCATATGAATATGTTGTACATACATACCGGAAAATTTTAAGTACAAATGTTTGATGTTTAACTTTAATACAGGTATTCGGTTTCTGTTAGCTCATTCCTTCGGCAGCAACGATGTTTTTTAAGTTGAAAGTCTTTTTTAAAGTTCATGGGCCTTCTTAATTAATGATGTCGTCTTTCTTCCTGAAAAGCGATAAGACACTCGAACCGTTAACCTGCATACATATCTAATTAGTTCCCTAACCTTCAAAACTTTTCCTTTCCTTCATTTCATGTTTGTTTCACTTTGTATCTATATCCAGTACCCATTCTGTAATACTTGTTCTGTAATAAATTCGTTGTTAGCATCAATCATTTCATTCTCGTTAAAATATTCTATTCATTTACATATGTAAGTATTCTACAAAGACTGCTCAGCGGTGGAACTGCCGAAGTAACGTTTCTAGCACAGATTCCATATACTTATAAGTATATGGAAGTATATGGAATCTGTGGTTTCTAGTGTATGGAATCCCTTTGTATGACCCGCATGGATAGGTGGTGTGGGTGGAACTAATCTTAATGAAAAACCTGTCTTATCGTATTTTACAAGTTTCAGTAGGCATTCATTTCATAGCCAGCAGCCAAGAAGATAGGAGCAACTCAACTTAAAAGTATTGGTCCAGTAAACTACTAGTTAAAGTTAGATTTTGTAACAAGTAAAAATGGAGGTCCCTACTCCTGTAGCTAAAAAGACGTTCTTCGGAGGGGTAAGATTTATATAATTCTTATATTTTACATGGTCAATTTGTCAATACTCATAAAGGCAACACATCCATTGTTACTGTTAGCTCTGCAAATATTAATATGTTTTTTATGCGGTCGTAATGCTGATTTTTCAGATTTAATTTCTAATTCCATTCGACTAATTTAATTTTTTCAGTTTGTTTTCGATGAGAAAGCGTTCGAGTGGGTAATCAAAAACTTCGATGTGATTTCCAAGCGGGATGCAATGATCTCTCGGCAACTTCTTAAGTTTGATGCAGGGGAGGCTATAGACCAGCAATGCACCTGGATCATAAAACTGCGGCCAAAGAGGGTTGGGAACGACCTGTGGGTTGGGGTCTATTATGGTATCGCTCACATGGGAATGCTATTCGGATCCTACCCCAGGAGTCTCATGTTTAAGATGTGCCTTCGGGTCAAGGACCAGCAAGGGAACACAACTTGGAAAGGCGGTAAATAAATAATGAACCATGAATGACTATGACATGCAATTTTTTCTATTCAAATCTGACTCAACACAAGCGTGGGATATGAATTTGTCAGAAATATGTTTGATATTGATATATTTTGTAATTGTATATTTTTCAGAGGCAGTTAATTCACTTCTTGACTTTACCGTCGGCAGGGACTTGGGCTTCCCGAAGGTGCTCTTGGCTGACAACTTTATCGGGGAACATCTTCTTCTCCATGTCACCTTCAGAACATACTTTAAAAATGACAGTGAAATTTCAAATGAATGTTCCTGAGCCTTAATTAAATTGTATATGTATGGAAATTATTCAGTTTCTTATTCTGGCATGCTCAGTTAAAACTCACCAAGTCAAATATAATTAATTTAATTCAATTTATGCTGCACATTATGTCTTAAATGAGAATATAAGTTCGAAATTCAAATGCAATATTATATTCGTTGAAGGAATGAGATCTCGAAAATATTGTGATAATAGGTATGTGTGATAATATTTCATGAATTCTGATTATATATTGTAAACTCAAAGAGTAATAAGTATTATTGTCAATTTAGTTTTATAAATCATCTTCATATTATCTTTAAAATATATTTTTCCTATGAGTAAATTAGTAATTTATATGTGATCCGTCTTACGATAGTGGGAAATGCTTGAATATAGATTATAGCGTTTTTAATTATATTCATTATGTGATCTAAACTTTTACTTTCTTATAATATGAACTGATACGGCCAAGCAAAATAAAATACTTTTTAAATAGTTTAATGAAGGGAACACCACAATTTTTGGAACTTATTTTCCCATAGACAAATGACATGTTTTAGTAACTTGTCTATGCACCTTCCACCTCGCCCTTCATGGGCGTAATGCATCAAGTAAAAAGTAAAAACGGGCAATTAATTTCCGGGACAACTTGATAAATCATCATAACAATGCATATCATTGATTAATTGATCACATTTTTGTACTGTTCATAAAAAATATCATCTTTGAAAAGCTCTAAAAAAATGCGATGTAAAATATACCCATCGTATGGGTCTATTCTGTAATCCAATCTAAAGTTACTTCTAAGATGTCTTCCGAAAAAATTGTCGACAGAGCGGATCCAAATTTTGAAGACAAAATGTCTCAAGACAATTTCCAACAATTTGTGGATGGTGCAGAGCAGAGGTAAGGAAAATCCAGCACCCATCTTCTGCATCTACATCATACATTTTTTGGAATCAAATATATCTGTTACCTTTTCCTTTCCGAGAAATTTAATTAATGAAATGCCATTCCCACCACTCTCATACCTAACCTGCCTATTCTAACTTTCTGAATTTCCTTCCCATTTGGCTATATAGCACAAGCTTTCTCTCCCCAGCCAAAGTATCCGGAGTGGGGGACATACCGGATCTAATTAGTGATGAGACGCCTCCCGATTCCATGCTGGAAATAGCATCCGACTCCGACGTCCTCTCCGCCTCCAGTCGGAATGAGCTATTCATGGAAGGTGAAAGTAGTGAAGGAGCAGATGCTAAACTAATTTCGCCAGAAGGAGAGGAAATAAAATCATGTAAGACAATACAATGACCCTATAAACATCAGCTTAAGACTGAGAAACATGCTTAATTACCCGAAATAATGAAATTAGAAAGCACAATGAAATAAAAATAAGCTCCACTTCATTCCATGTCCATTCTCATAAACAGTGCAGAGCTCCGTTGACCTCTCTGGGACTGATGCTCCAGTTTCAGCCAAAA
>JAQIXQ010000874.1:0-19918 GCA_034700485.1 Pseudosinella alba
GTTTTCTCTACATGGCGCGCAACTGGGAAGTCAATTTTCGCCCAAATTTCCTTTATAATAAACTTTAATATGTAGCGAGCCAATGGCATGGCAAAAACCGCGACAGCAAAGAGTTTCAAAAATTACCCCCAAAAATAGATTCGATAGCTTACCCCGGTCCCTGGCCCATTGCCTGAGTTATCCAATCAATTTGGTTCAATTAAAAAATGCAAGTTCACATATTATTTTTTTGTTCTTATAATTAGGTTATCAGACTCAGGCCCTTACCTTGCACAATTTCTATCGAGAGCGTCACCATGCCCCACCTTTGCAAATGGACAATGAGGCTAGCCCGAAAGCAAACTTTGCAGTTTCAATTTAATTACACTAAATATACCAACTACTGATTACAGGTTGTAGAGTAATTTCGTTTGGTTTTCAAAATTAGCTAAATGATCTTGCCGTTCGCTGTGCCCAATATTACGTCGAAAAACACGCTGTAGACCACAGCTGTCCCTATAAGGGAGACAACGGTGAGAACCTGTTTTACGCTGAGGGCAAGTTCTGGCTTTTTCCTAAGATGGCGGAGCGCGCCGTGGAACGGTTCTACAGCGAAGAAAGCAACTATGACTATTCCAATCCGGGGCATTCCCGAAACGGGGAAAATTTCCTCCACTTTACAGCGATGATGTGGAAGGGGACCGAAAAGTTGGGTTTTGGGGCTGCAAGAAAGGGGAGATATTGTGTGACGGTGGCTCTGTATTCCCCTCATGGGAATGTGAATGGCACATATGCAGAAAATGTTTAGAGAAATATTTAATTAAGTTTGAATTATTTATTTGAGTCAGAGTTAATATGACTAGATAATGTGACTAGCTTGACAAAATAAATTAAATCAATCGTTTCATTAACAAATACATGGGTCTATTTATGGTTATTCAATTTGATCAAAATCTGTCCCTTGAATGGTCTTGGTAAGCCCTCCATCCACAGGGATCGCCACTCCATTCACATAAGACGCCGCATCGGACGCCAAAAACACGATCATATTGACCACATCCTCGATAGTCCCATTCCGCCCCAGAGGATTTGCCTTCTGGAAGGCTTGACCTACTTCAGGTCCATAGCCTGCCTTGTCATGCCAAGGTTGATTCTCGATGTAACCCGGATTAATGGAGTTGACGCGGATTCCTTTAGGACCCAGCTCCAAAGCTAGGGCTTCGGAGACCATCATGACAGCCCATTTGGAGACGCTATAGCCGATTGCTCCGGGAAACTGAAAAAAAAATGCAGGATATTTTTCAACAAGAAATATTTTGGCGTGATATATGAGATGTTATTTTTACAGCTCTCATCCCGATCCCACTAGAAATATTGACAATGTTCCCCTTCGTCTTCTCCAGATGGGGGGCGCACAGCGAAGAAAGCAAAACAGGAGCTCTCACATTGACCGTCATCTGCATGTCGAATTTCCTCATCAACTCCGGATCGTCAATAGGGCTGAGTGCCAACACTCCCGCGTTGTTCACCAGGACATCCAGCTTCCCATAATGGTCAACGACTTGGGCGATCATGTTGACCATGTCGGGGTCATTGGTCAAGTCCCCTTTGACCTGCAGTGGTTTGTAGCCATACGGGGACACGGCAGTGCAGCGCTTGGTTGCATTGTCCATTTGACTTTGGTCCCGGCCGTGGATGATGACCCTCGCACCAAGTTTGGAGAAACGGAGGCTTGTTGCTAGGCCGATTCCGGTGCTGGAGCCGGTGACTAGGATGACTTTGTCCTTGAAATATATTTTCTCTGTTGCCATTTTAGCCAATTTTTATTGAAAGGGAACAATGAAGTCGAACAGCTTTAAAAATCCTTGAATAAGACCTTTCCGTCCACACTGGAATCCACCCTTTTCCAAACTGGAAAGTTATTCCCTTCAATTACGCTTTTACCTGGCACGTTGGACTTTCCGGAATTTCATAAAGTTAAATAACTTCATCTAATATAAAATAGCCTGGATGACACTTTCTAGCTGACAACTCAACTAGTCTGGCATGTGAAAGCTTTTATGTGAGGGGTGTGATTTCTGAGTGATGTGGTGTAATCCCATGCATTCTTTAGCGTTTATTGGCACTGTTTTTGACATGCAGTTGAGGAAAATGATGCTTCGGTTACCCATGCGGGTTACCCTATAATTAATTTTGTTGGCTATTTCCTATTTAATTAATCATGATATGATCCATGGCTTTTGTTTTATTTTATGACAGGGACAAAAGGAAAAATATTTCCATGTGAAATCCTTCCTTACACAATTCCTTCTTTATATGCAGGCATATGAACTTATTTAAATAATTTAAGGAATAAACATAAAGTTCCCTTCCAGAGAATATTGGCAGTTGAGTGAAGTTATCTAATGGATGAATCATATATGTTTAGAGCGAAATTGACGGATTGACACTGGCCTGACTGTTAAAAACTAATATTACTTACTTGGCAGGGGCATTACTGATTTATAGTTGGAAATTCCCAATTCCTATCAATAAATTCCAGAACTACGTAACGTACGCAAATGTCAAAAATGAGGCTATATAATAAATGGTAAACTAATCATAAGTGTCGTAGCACAAAAGTTATTTATTCAATTTTATTTTTTTCTTGACCTTAAAATATTTCTTTGTTAGAAAAAGACCTGAATTCTACAATATTGACAAGTAAAGTCAGTCCCAAATTCAAAATCATGTCATGCAAACTCCCCATTACTAACATTTTCAGTCCATGATTACTTACATTCGTCAAGATCACAACTCTTCTCACTTTTGCAAATATCACACAATGAAATTGCCGGGACGTCATATAAAACTTGAGCTGTCTGCGTGTTATCATAATAGTCAAAGATTTTGGTCGCTCCTTGGGCATGCTTCGCAACCAGGTAAATTCGATAAGCTTTCAAATTCAATGATTTGGGTTGGTTGTCGACAGACTCAAAATAGATCTGAACCTTGGAATCTTTATCCTCCAATTCATATCTCTTGAATACATTGTCCCTCCTCAGGGCTTCCAACTCCTCCTGGTCAAAGGCATAGCCCGAAGGAGTGTTGGCTTCCAATATGGCCATGTTGGACATCTCACCCCGGGTATACGAAAATTGTATTTTGATGTCGAGATTTCTCCCCTGGTCATGTTCCACCAGCTCTGTCTTCAAATCGAAGGAGGGGGATGAGTCCACTTCCTGGACATAATACGTCCATGTGAGTTGGGCCAGGGCGGTTCCCTTCCCACGGCCTTCGATGGAGACCCCCGAGGTATTTCCGGGAAGGATATATTCTTGGAGGACTGTCCGGTTATCCTTCCCAATGTAAAAGTCATGAGTGGCATCAGATCCGTTTCCATATGAAGCTAGCTTGACGTTGACATCCGCCTCCAGATTTTCCTTTGTGTTAATGGCTTCGGCGAATTTGGACAAGGCGGTGATCCCCACGACGGTGTCTTGGGTGGAGTGGAAACCGCCCATGGAATTCCTCTCCTTCATGAGCCACTTGGCAATGGAAACGGAATCGGGAAGCTTATCTTGGCCCCTGAGTAGATAAGTGAGGAGGCCATAAGAGGTCAGCTCGACCGTGGCTGCGGTGGTCTGGGGTTGCCAAGGTCGGTATAAGCGCTTGGATTGGGTTGCGTTAGGCTTTTGACGTTCAATCTGCTTCCAGTGAATGGTTCCCTTTGAGGGGTCGACCCTGGCTAGATCTTCAGATCTCTTGAAGTACTCATCCTTTTTGGGGTGATCGATATAGTGAAGCAGGTAGGAAATCAGGTTGAGGCTATAGACGTCGTTGAGGGTCGAATTATCTGAGGTGGTTTGGTTAATTAGAAAGGCGACGCCATCAGAGATGATCTGCTCGGCAGTTTTATTTTTGCTGCTAAGGGGGGCCAAATCCAAATTGTCCTTTTGTGCCTCGGCAATTGTCAGTAAGGAATATGCAGTGATGGCTAATTGGTTGGAGCCCTGTCCTGCCCCACCTTGGAGGGACTTGTCGTAGACGAAGCCCTCCTCAGTAAAGCTCCCATTGTCATTTTGCTGTCTTAATAAGAATCTCAGGGATTTCTTGATAACATCCTCATCGATAAGGACATGTCGCTTTGCTTGGATGAACGCTCTGGTGACAAAGGCCGTGAGCCAAGTGGAGCCAACCTGATCCGATTTTCCAAAGGTAGAATAGGAGCCATCATGCCGGAGATATGATAACTGCTGCTGATAACCCTTTTCCAGGAATCTCTTGGCACGGGTCTTCACCTCTGGCATAAGTTGCCCGGTGGTATTGAGATAGTCAAGGATGACCACGTCTGGGACGAAATGAACCATGTTTTGCTCTCCGCATCCGGTTGGAAGTTGAATGAGCTTGTCGAGGTTATCAATGCTGCCCCCAAGGACATCTCCGATGGCTTGGACCTTCAGTGAATCCGCGTCTGGAACCCTCTGCTCTGGAAATATTGCTGTGATATTATCTTCTTTGAATGTGTCATTGGTCAGGAGGTTTACCAGAATGGCAGAGTTCTGAGTATGCTTAATGCCCGGTGGCCTGACGATGAGCATCCTTCTCACGGCGTCGCCCGCGTCATTTGTCACTGCCTTGGTGGCAAGGGTGATGGTCCCGAATTTGGAGAGAACGATGGGAAAGACAACCGTCGATATGGAGGAGGCATTCACCTCAACTTCCTTCTCCATCTTGTCCAAGGGTTCCTCGGATTCCAAGTATTTGAAAGCGTCTTCTTGATTTTCCAGCGTGACCTTGGCCGTCACTGGCTTATCTTGATAGTTGTGAACCAGAACTTGGAGGAAGAGGACTTCTCCCTTGACAACGGAATACGGCAGGTTCAACGCGATGAAGAAAGGTCGGAAAACAGTTAATGTCTGGGATTCCTTGGCCAGTCCCAATCCATGCTGCTGGTCAATTTGGAAGGCGCTGATAAGCCAGGATGTGATCGTGTCTGGGACCTGTTTGTGGATTGTGAGTTGGCCATCCGGGCTTTCTGCATCTTCCCATATCCAAGTCTCTGGGAAATGGGATCTCACCCTGACGTCGGGTGGTCCACCTCCCCGATTGGCGCTGCCAAATCCGCCTCCGCCTCCGAAGGCGCTGCTGCCTCTCTCTGCTTCTGCATCATCCAGTGCAGATGCTGGTTCTCTGGGCATGGGCGTCGATAAGGAGTAGGAATCCACGTTATCATGTTGCTCATTTCTTCCTTTGTCAATCTCGACATTTGTCAACAGAGCCAGCCCATGATTTAGGAAATCCTGATACCGGGGTTCCCCGGTGTAGTATCCTCCTCCACCTTGAAACTTGTCCCCGACATTCCTCAACTTGTCATGAGTCAAGTCATCATCCTCCTTCAAAAGCAATACTGATTGGTCCACAGCTCTCAACCCCACTGTAGAATTTTTCCTCCCCTTCAAACTAATCGAGACATTATGTCCCGGCTCCACGCTCTCATCGGATAGTGAAATTTCCAACTCATCCTTCCCATCCGCCTTCACATCCAAGTCCATCCCCTCCGATATGATGTTGTCGTCGTTGAAGACGAGATAGATAAACAGCTTCACTTTGGGGGAGGACCTCGGGGGCAATGTGACATTCACTAGTTGCTCCTTTCCACCATTTCCCTGGATCCTCTCGGAATAGACTATGAGTCCTCTGCTTATCAAGACAACATTCATGGCTTTATAATCTTTGCTGGTTTTGACGTTGACCTCAAATGGCTGACCTTCAACTGCGGACTCTGTCATCCGCTTCACCCTCATGTAACTCCCCGTTGGGGATATGAATCTGCTGGGGAGATACAAATTCTCTTTTAGGGCTTTGTAGCTGACGTCTAATGAGTCATAGCAGACCTTCGGATTGGTGCTGGCATTAAATGACAAGGGGACCAGGCCATTCCCCGGAATGGACTTGTTGAGGATGCCCTCCTCTCCATTGAAATTAAATCCATGTTCGATTTTCAAAGCGTCCAACTTTTCATCCGAGATGGGGACCCCATCCTGGGACGAGACCTTGATGGTCATGTTGACCGGAAATCCCGGAATGATATAACTGGGCTGATCCACCAACTCAATTTTGTAGGGGAATTCATACATTTTGATGGTGTGGGTGGCATTTCGCACATTCCCGGAGGCTCCATCCTTGCAGGATACAAAAATCTCGAAGTCCTTTCCATATTTGTGGACTTCGTCACGGGGGATCTTGAGTTCGGATTTGATATCAAATTCAATTTTGGCCAGTCCCTTCCCCTCCTCCAACTTGGAGGTCTTCATAATGCTTCGCATCTTGGGGACCCCCTCGTGGAAACTATAATGGTAAGGGTCCTTCAGCTCCACAGTGCACTCCCCATCCACAGGCTTGCCGTAGCTGTAAATGGCGCTGATTTCGGCGATGAACTTGGAGTCGTTGTAAGTGGTGAATGATGGGGATGGGTTGATCTCGACCTTGTACTTGGGGAGGACATACTCGTCCACGGAGAATAAGTGGGAGTCCTCCTCGGTTCCGTTATTGGCCTTGACATGGATCCTCCAACTCCCCAAGTTAGGCTCGGGGGATAGCTCGAATTCATCTGAAGCAAAGCCCTTCCCTCTCGGGACAACTTGGGACTTCCATAACTTGATTGTGTTGCTCTCTGAGTCGAATACGGTGATGTCCACCTCCCTGTCATCCTCGAATGGGAGGAGGAATCTGTTCAGGAGGAACGCCCGGAACTTGACAGTTTCACCCGGTTTGTATATGGGCTTATCTGTCTGGATAAGGATGGAGCTCTCCTTGGTGTCCTTCTTGATTATGATCTTATCTTGCTCCACTTTTCCTTGGGCGTCTTTAACCGTCACTGTCAAGTTATATTGACTGTCCTCAGGGGACAATGATTCTGGCTTTATCTCCAACTTGGTTATCTGGTTCCCCGGCTCTGATAAACTTATCTCTTCGGATGAAGCAATCGTTTCGTTTTTCCTGTTGGTCAGCTCATACTTGAAGGTCACTGGAGGATTGTCGGCTTTCTCCAAGGTTGAGCTGATTTGGTAGTCCTCCCCCGGAATCAGGTTTAGGGGGGAGATGGACGTGTAAATAAATTCAGAATTGCATAATGATATGAGGAGGGGTAAAATAATTGGCAAGTTCGAAATTAATCTTGCCATTTTTTTAAGAGATCAAAAATAAATTGGGTATAAAAATGGACAAAGATTTTCTTCAAGATAGAATAAAAATATTAAAACTGCTTGAGGGAGAGTGAGCAGCAACCACTCACTTTCTGGACTGACTCAGACTGAAACTAAACGAGAAGCTATTGTTTGAGAATGAGAATCATGTTAGGATGGAAGTTGGGAAATATATTATAATATAAAATAATTTATGCCATGTTACTTCGGAGAATTGAGTTTTTTGCTGCTTGCAATTTCCATTGTTTTGTAAATGCATGCATGAATATCAAATAGCATAATTCTTCCACAACCAGGTGCATATTTTTATTGTTGGAAGTATTAGCAATTACCTTTGGTTGATTGCTGATTGGATTTTGAGCTTTAGAAAAGTAAGAATAGAATGGAATAGGATAAAACCCATTCCAGTTCTTAGAAATGTTTTCAACTTGGTTCAAGTCTTGGTCTATAAGCCAAGCCAGGGAGTTACGTAATACAAACTTACATGGTCAATATTACCATTTATCATTTGCTGTTGAAGAGATAAGAAAAAAATCAGAGAGAGATAATTACAATTTACAATCATACAACTCATAAGTCATAAAACTTGAAAGTAAAACTGATTGAGAGACGAAGATATATATCGACTCGGCCTGGCCATGGCAATAATATCGAAAATATGAATATGACAGGAGGTCGTCTGTCGGTCGGTCGGTCATGGATAATTTTGGATGGAGGCTGTCTTCTTTAGTTCGTCTTGGCTTGTCCTTCATCCTTGCGGCTTATAGCTTGGGCTTTACTTTTGAGTTTTGTTTGACTTGGTGGAGGTCTGGTCATCCATCACGTTTTCAGAGATATTCCTTTGGCTTGGCTGTTGCCAACACAAACATGGAATGGAAAGGAGCATTAATGATGCTGATAATGAATTGAAGTGATGATAAAAAAACCTGTCAGATATAGAATGGAACATGCAACTAGATATATTACCTGTGTAATGACATGCAAGCTTTTTTTACCACGGTTTTTTAATAGTGGCCATTCGTTATGTAGGGATATGGACTATCAACTTTTGTTAGAATCATTTTTATGCGGCGAAGAGTTGGTTATATTTGTTTAAAATTCATAAATTCATCGTGATTTTTTGCACATGCATTGTTATAGTTGTAAGTTTGTGGATTTAGTACAATAACAAACAACTTAAATTTGGCATGCATGAATTTTTTAATACATGGTTTATTCAGCAAGTATGGACTAGAATAGCAAAATGTGTCCCTGTGCGTGTCATTGTCAATGATGGCTAATAGGTATGTATGCGTCATTTCAGTTGAACTGGAACGACTGTTGTGACTCATGAAGTGATTCATTCACTCTTTCAGATTTATTTGGTACATTTATTTATAGGTTATACAGAGAAAATTACAAGTAATGCCATTTTCGTGGTAAATATTTTGGCAAATAATGGATTTTGCGGAAAATATCCAACTCGATTAAATACTAACCACTACTACTAGAAGTGGGTGAGTGATAAAAATTTGTCGCCGGATAATCATTGATCATAAACCGGAAGGACTGTCGACCGTCATAGTCAAACATGCAAATTAATAAAAAACTTTTGGGTAGAGCTACCCCAGTGATACAGCTTATTCGTTGGGAACTTGGGAGGAATAAAATCATGTGAATTGTAAAATTTTATTCATGTCCAACTTGGGATATTTTTAAGTGCATAATTTTAGGCAAGTTGAGGGGAAGCTGGGTTTTACCATTTGGTCACTATATCCCAAATTTTGAAAACATTTGTGTCTACTAAAATATAGCTATAGTTATGATACGATCATGCATGAGTCGTGTTGTGACAGAAGTCAATTCAGTAAATAAATGGAACATGATGCGGAAATTATGGACTTTCCCCCATATCCAAAATGACAAAGCTAAAGCAAACACAATCTGTACAGTTGGTGCAACTTTCCATCAAGATAAATGTTTACACAATTGAAGGTAAATAGCAGCAAGCATTTCTAAACTATATTCAATATTAACTCGGTGAGTGGACAAACACAGCTAGCTAAATATTTTTTTAAACATGCAGCTACTTATGCGGAGCTATTGGAACAGAAACAGAAGGCATTTACAAAATCAAGACTTTCTAAAATAATGGACAGATAGAGATATTGATAAATTGATAATACGACGACGCCACTTCATGTCTGCTTAGCTGGAATTAGTTTTGCATTCTGAAACTCAGATTGTAAAACCGGTTTAAAATTAGTATTGATATACACAAACGTTTATACATGATCATAAAGTTTTCAAATTGCAAATTATGTTACTGCAAAACATCATGTAGCTGTTTGCTTCAGACTATGTAAAAATCCATTGGGTTAGGTTATTGCATCCAAGCCAACTAACTAATTATTAAAAGGGATTAAAAGCCATTAAAACGATTTCGTGATTTGCTTAAGGAGATTGAGCATTTGTTTTTCGTACTTCCAGGGTTTAAAATGACGTTAATCTTGTTTACTGAATTATTTTGCAAATTGGTAATTTTGCAAATAATTATTCGCTATGCATATTATCTTATACGCAATCCTCAGAATTGAACCCGGAATACTGACATATTTCCCAGGAATGCAATTCACATAATTATACTTCTTATCATCATAAGATGAGCTAGTAAGCTGGGAATTGGAAATAAACTGTTATTTCCCTGAATTACATGAACTACGAAGAATTCAGCGTAATCCAAACCACCTTATCAAACATGATGTTATTATGGGTATATTGATAAACTATCCATATCAATTGCCATTCGTCATCCTCCCACGGTAAATAAAAAGTACAGACAAGAGAATTTGCATGAATTGAATGGATGGAAAACATTTCAAGCTAAACAAATCACGCATTTCATATAGTTGCTTTTTGGCTTGCTGTAATTTAATGTCTTCTCAACTCATCTTCATCGTGTCTCATATTATATAAATTATATATCAAGTTATGTTGCTAGCAGAGAATCAGAATCTGTTCTGTAGCGTAATAAATGAATTGGTTTTTGCTTTCATATAAATGGACGAAGATCCAACAACAACACTGACCATGACCGATGAAGTTGAATGCGAGATGACAGACCAGTTATAGCTAAACTACTTACTTTACTTGCCACTTGCTACCCATTCACCTTCTTCATTTTTTATCCTCATCTCATCGGCTTCTCCTCCATGACTTGTTATTGTAACTAATTATCCTGCTGTCAATTCTCTGTAATTGACGTTCAAACAGATTCTCAATTCTCAAACTCTGTCCAATCCTTCAATCTCCAATCTGGTTCTCCCATCATCATCATCAGACAAAGCCAAACCAAGTCAATCCCAAGCCAGAAGAGAAGATGTAAACTTTTCTCAGAACTGGATTCTGTTTGACCAAGCCAAGCTAAGCCAACAAAGTTACATGATATTATTATGAAAAATGAAATTAATGCTATGTACAATTTCATAAGTTTACATCCAATTTAGAGAGTTAGATTTACATGAAGTCGAAGTGGATGCCGACGTCATTGCTCCCCTTCTAACTTGCTTCATATTTAGCTTTTCATATGCGTGCCTCATCTCACATCACGAACTGATCATGAATAAAAAACTCATCATGCAAGAATAATATAAAAATAGCGTCCACCCCAACACACCAGATCAATCACCATCAGCTCAGTTGTGGTCAGTCCAGAACGAGCGACGAGAGCCGACCAGTCGAGTCAGACAAAGTATTCATATTAGATCCGTTTTTATTTTATTATATTAAAAATGGCAAGGTTCTTGCCATTAATTTTACTCGTAGTTTTTAGCACACCGCAAGGTTTTTGCAATGGTGAATTTATTTTCACCTCGGTAGCCCCTCTCAATATCATCCAGGGTGAGAAATACCAAATTAACACCAATTTAGAAAAGGCAGATCATCCCCCAGTCACTTTCAAATATGAACTGCTCAACCAGAAAAATGAGTCCATCGCCTTATCGGAAGATATAAGCTTATCAGAGCCGGGGAACAAGATAACCGAGTTGGAACTAAAGCCGGAGTTGCTCTCCGCGGAGGAATATAACTTGACTGTCACAGTGACGGATGCGGAGGGGAAGGTGGAGCATGACAGGATTCTGGTAAAGAAGAATACCAAGTTGAGTTCCCTCCTAATCCAGACAGATAAGCCAATTTACAAGCCGGGAGAAACCGTCAAGTTCCGGGTGTTCCTGCTGAACAGATTCCTCCAGCCATTTGGGGAGGATAAGCCAGTAGAGGTCAAGATCCTGGACCCGGAGAGGAATGTGATCAAGCTATGGAAGGGAATAGAGGTCAAAGGGGGGAGGGGCTTTGCCTCGGAGGAATTCGAGCTGTCCAAGGAGCCCAACCTAGGCAACTGGAGGATCGAGGTGAAGGCTGAAAATGGGAGTGAATCCGAAGCCCACTCATTCTCCGTGGATGAGTATGTCCTCCCCAAATATAAAGTTGAGATCAATCCCTCCCCCTCATTCGTCACTTACAACCAGTCCAAGTTCACGGCGGAGGTGAGCGTCATGTACAGTTATGGGAAGCCAGTTAGTGGAAGTTGCACTGTGGAGGTGAAGGACCCCAACTATTATTATGAGCAGGGCAATAGGGTCATGAGGACCATCTCCAAGACCACCAAGTTGGAGGAGGGGACCGGCCTGGCCAAGATTGAATTTGATATGAAGGCGGAGCTGAAGATTAACAAGCATGAGGTTCGCAAGTGGGGTAAGGACTTCCAACTCTTTGCTTCCTGTGTGGATGAAGCCTCCGGGAATGTGCGGAATGCTACCCAAACCATTAAAATGTACGAGTTCCCATATAAAATCGAGCTTATCGACAGGCCCAGCAATATCATCCCGGGCTTCCCCATCAACATGACCATCAAGGTCTCAACTCAGGACGGGGCCCCCATCTCCGATGAGAGGGAGGATGCCCTGAAAATTGAACATGGGTTTAGTCTGAGTGACGAGGAAGGGATCGTCCTGAAATCAATTCCCCCCAACGGCTTGGTCCCGGTGTCATTCGATGTGGGGAAGAATCCCAAAGTCTGTTATAATTCAATGGACGTCACATATAAACTTCTCAAAGAGAGCGTGTGGCTCCCCAGCAAATTCGTCTCCCCAACTGGGAGCTACATGAGGGTAAAGAGGATGACTGAGTCCCCGGTTGAGGGTCAGCCCATGGAGGTCAAGGTCACCACAAGCAAGGAGTATCAAGCCCTGAATGTATTCTTGCTAAGCAAGGGAGTCCTAGTTCATTCGGAACGGATTCCAGCCGTAGGTGGCAAGGAGCAAATGGCCAGTATCACGTTGCCCCCGAAATCCTCCCCCAAAGTGAAGCTCTTCATCTATCTCGTCTTCAACGACAACAACATCATCTCGGAGGAGATGGACGTGGATGTGAAGCCAGATGAGAGTAACAGGTTGGAGCTGTCCTTATCAGAGCAAAGCTTGGAGCCCGGGTCAAATGTCTCGATTAGTGTGAAGGGTCACCCAAATTCCATTGTTGGGTTGAGGGCTGTGGACCAGTCTGTCTTGCTCTTGAAGAAGGATGATGATTTGAGTTTGGAGAAGTTGAGCAGCGTTGGGAACAGATACTCAGGGGGCTATTGGTGGGTGGAGGGTGTCCAGCAAAACTTTTTGAAGAATGGGTTGGGTCTTATGACCAATGTGGAGATTGCAAGAGGGGATAGGCCGCTTCCCGAACCGGAGAGGATTTATGACTACGACAGTGGCGGTGCATATAATCACAAACACAAAGTCTCATCCTTCGCTGCCATGAGACCTCAAGCCCCACAGGCTTCATTCGGCATGGCCGCCAACGCTGACATTGGAGGTGGGGCCCCAGAGGTGAGGGTGAGATCCCATTTCCCAGAGACATGGATTTGGGAAGATGTGGAAAACCCAGAGGGTCAACTCACTATCCATAAACCAGTTCCAGACACGATAACCTCCTGGTTCATCAGCGCCTTCCAAATTGATCAGGAACATGGATTGGGATTGGCCAAGGAATCCCAAAAGCTGACCGTTTTCCGACCATTCTTCATTGCACTGAACCTTCCATATTCCGTTGTCAAAGGGGAAGTTCTCTTCCTCCAAGTCCTGGTTCATAATTATCAAGATAAGACGGTGACGGCAAAGGTCACCCTGGAGAATCAAGAGGATGCTTTCAAGTTCCTGGAATCGGAGGACACCTTCGATAAGATGGAGAAGGAGGTGGAGTTGGGTCCCTCCGCCATTTCCACCGTCGTATTTCCCATCGTGCCCCGGAAATTCGGAACCATCACTCTTGCCGTTAAAGCCATGACAAATGAGGCGGGCGACGCGGTAAGAAGAACACTCATTGTCAAGCCACCCGGGATCAAGCATACTCAGAACTCTGCCATCCTTGTCAACTTGCTGACCAGCGAGGACTTCAAGCAGGAGAAGATCTCAGCAGTTTTCCCAGAGCAAAGGGTCCCTGACGCAGATTTCTTGAAAGTCCAAGCCATCGGAGATGTCCTTGGAGGGACCATTGATAACCTGGACAAGCTTATCAGGCTTCCCACCGGTTGTGGCGAACAAAACATGTTACATTTTGTACCCGATGTGGTCATCCTGGACTATCTGAGTGCCACTGGACAGCTCAGACCGGAAGTTGAGACCCGTGCCAAGAGATATTTGGCAAGTGGTTATCAGCAGCAGTTGACCTACTTGAGATACGATGGCTCCTACTCAGCATTTGGGAAGTCGGACCAGGTTGGCTCCACTTGGCTCACTGCTTTTGTCACCAGAGCTTTCATCCAAGCCAAGCGACATGTGCTTATCGATGATGAAGTGATCCAAAAGTCTCTCAGATTCTTATTAAGACAGCAAAATGACAATGGGAGCTTTACTGAGGAGGGCTTCGTCTACGACAGGTCCCTTCAAGGTGGAGCAGGACAGGGCTCCAATCAATTGGCCATCACTGCCTTCACCCTCCTGACAATTGCTGAGGCCCGAAATGCAAAAATGGAGTTGGCCCCACTCAGCGATAAAAACAAGACTGCTGAACAGGTCATCAACTCCGGGGTCAACTATCTGATGAGCCAAACCTCCTCTACCGATAAGCCCCTCAATGATGTCTACACTGCCAATATGATTGCTTATCTTCTCCACTACATCGACCATCCCAAGAAGGACTACTACTTCAAGATCACGGAGGACCTCGCCAAGACTGATCTGGAGAAGGGGACCATTCACTGGAAGCAGATTGAACGCCAAAAGCCAACCGAAGCCATGTCCAAGCTCCGGTACCGCCCCTGGCAGCCCAGGATCAGCCCCGCCACAGTAGAGCTAACCTCCTACGGTCTCCTAACTTATCTTCTCCGAGGAAAAGATAAGCTCACGGATTCCGTCTCAATCGCCAAATGGCTCATGCATCAAAGGAACTCCCAAGGGGGCTTCTACTCCACCCAAGACACCGTCGTGGGGATCACCGCCCTGGCCAAATTCGCAGAGGCCATCAACACCAAAGAGAATTCCGAGGCGGATGTCAACGTCAAGCTCACATATGGCGGGGGTGACAATACACACGACTTCTACATTGGGAAGGATAACCGAACCGTCCTCCAAGAATATCTTCTTCCGGGAAATACCACCGAGGTCGCCATTGAAGGTCATGGAAAGGGAACTGCCCTAGCTCAACTCACATGGACTTATTACGTAGAAGCTGTGGACCTATCACCCGCCTTCGATCTGAAAACCGAGCTGGTGGAACATGACCAGGGGAGGAACCTCGACATCCAAATCCAATTCTCATATAATCGTGGGGAGAAGTCCAACATGGCCATATTGGAAGCCAACACCCCCTCAGGCTATGCCTTCGACCAGGAGGAATTGGAAGTCATGAGGAGGGATAGGGTCTTCAAGCGATATGAACTGGAGGATAAGGACTCCAAGGTCCAGTTGTATTTCGAATCCGTGGGAGGCCAACCCAAGACATTGAACCTGAAGGCTTATCGGATCTACCTGGTGGCCAAACATGCCCAAGGGGTGACCAAGATCTATGACTATTATGATAACACCCAAACAGCTCAAGTTTTATATGACGTCCCGGCCATTTCATTATGTGATATTTGCAAAAGCGATAAGAACTGCGAGCTTAAAGATTGTAAATAAGATAATTTGCTAATTAAACATTATTTTAAAGACTAGATTAATTAAAGACTAAAATGACTTTTCCATATTTAACTTTTTAGTATCAATCACCTTATAGTTATGGGTTAACTTATATCTATTTAAAATTCAAATAAAAATTATAAATAATCTGAAAGTTTACCCAAACCATATTTAATTGTTCATTTGACTAGCCTTCACCGAATAATTTATTTTGAGATCATAATTGACTAATTGAGGAAGTTGCTCTGATATAAATAAATTGAGAATATTGACAGGAGATTGAGGAAATAATTTAGTGGACAATTAGGAAAATGTTAAATGACTTGATAATTTAGACGTGGATGTGGAAGACTGAATCAGGTTCCGGATGATCAAGGGTACGCCCACCGCCCCTGCTCATTCAGACAATAGTTAAGGCCCCATTGGGGGAAGTCTTCCGGCTCCTCCAGGATGTATCTCGCCGCCAGGTGCCACATCCAGGTTGCGGAGGGCTCGTCCAGCACCAGCTTCCCTCCATCCATGGCTGGGGTCGGCACGGGTGGTGGGGGAGCTGTTGTCACTTCAGCCCCAGGTTCGGAACCTCCCTCCCCTTCAGGTTCTGCTTCCGGCTCCCCATTCAACTTCCGGAAGAACTTGACGGCGTAGTCGACCAGGTTGGAGGGGCGGGGCCGTTCCAGAAGGTAGCCGATGGTGAGGTCCACCATGGCCTGGCGGAGGGGCTCCGGGATGCGGGGTGGAGATGGGGAAGAAGCCATTTCCTTATCCTTTTGGGCTGCTTCACTAAGGGCTTATGGCGGAGGCAGAAGATGGAGGACCTGGTCACTGATCACTCCAGTCAGGTGGGCGTCAGGGTCAATCCTCAGGGTCACTCCTTATCTGGTGTCTGGAGGGGATGGATAAGAAAAACAAAATGATTGAAATAGAATTTGTTAAATTGACGTAATTTGCTCTTGGAGTCTTTGTCTATTTATAAATTAATTGTACATAATTTAATTGAACTTACAATTACACAATGACTTCCGATGATGATGATGATCCTCCCCAGTTAATTATTCCACGATCAATAATCCAACCCGACCCACAATTACAATTTAAAAAATTAAACCAAGTTGAAAAATATCTCAAATTAAAAAAAAACTGTAATCCAAATTTTGAAAGATGATGAGGTGAATGATAACGATTAATGATAAATAAAAATGAGAGGAATCCAATTAAAAGTGGTTATCCATCCTAAGTCCAATCCTAATTAAAATTAAAATTAACATCACCTCACCAACACCAACAACCCGTCACTGTCACCTGTCATATCAGCTGTTTCTATGATGACAGCCTTGACTCTCGTCAAGGTCGTCCCAGTCACCTGGGCTCGGCTTTGAGGCTGGAGAATGTACTTGGCAAAGAGCTTCCATTAGTTCCATTTCCATTTCTAGCTCTCTCTCTCGCTCTGCTCATTTCACAGAAAAGCAAACAAAGTGAAACGGTTCATGTATGACTTGGCTTGGCTTGGCATAGCTCATGCAAAAAAAAATGTTGCTTGTTGTAGCTTGCATGAATTAATGAATGACGCTCGAAACATTGAAACCTGTGTAAACTTTAAATAGATATTTAATTTAAATTATGAACATATCTAAATGAATTATGATTTTCGTCATTCATGCCATTCCTCCAAGAAGCTGTAAACTTGTAAACAGCATAGTGTAATGCACTGTGATAGTGTGATCGAAATGCTTAAGTAGTATTTAAATTACGAAATGTGAATACGGTTACATCCTGGTTCTGCCTAGGTTAATATTTACTTTAGTATTTAGTATTAAAATACTAAATAGTGACTTTTAGGAACTAACAGACTAGATGAAACAGGGAATGAAAACTAAAATCATGTCCTATACTAACTGGGCCCATAGCAAACATAGTTATGTTGTTCTAACCTCAAATATGTGGCATACATGTTAACTATAGCTGGATTATGGAATAGGATGTTGTCATTCTGCACACACAATTTGATTCTATCCAATTTGTACAAAATGAATGACACGTTAAAAAAAGTATTTGGTTTGTTGTAAAGTTTGTTGTTGTTTGGTTTTGTTTTTTGTACTAGAGTTGGACTAATTCGTAGAGAAAACAATGACTCATTCATAGTAATAGAGTCATTTAAATTCCAGTCCATGCTCACCATTTTGACGGCCCGCTTCCTGGCATGGTAGGCGTCCGTCCACAACCAAACCAAGCCAAGCCACAATTTGAGATTTGTTCATTTCATATTTAAAGTATATAATTTATTAAGAGGCTAAGTAAGCTAAAATCTAAACTAAACTTACTAAACGAAAGTGGCTGTATAGTAATTTATTCCTTAAATTAGTTTTAACAGTGGCATGGTAAGAGTTTAAAAATGCAAAGTCAAGTTGATGATGATCCGGATCTGGTGCCATCGTCGTCAGTGGCTGGCTTGGAACACTCAATCAGTTTAATAGTGACCCTCCAAGAGTTGGGCTTAGGCTTCGTCATTTTGGTCTACCTCTTCTCCAGCCTGATCTATATCTGCACCTGGTCAAAGCACTCCGTGGCTGGGAGGGCCTTTGTTCACATCCTTCTGAGCCGGGCAATCCATCTTATCACTTACGGGGTGGTTGTTTATGGCCACCGGGCAAATTGGGGGGAGACCTCCCCCTCCTCCTGCACGGTCATCAGCTTCATCCACCAGTTCCTCTGGATGTCGGAGTATTCCTGGCTACTTGTCGTCAATTGGGATTTCTTCCAGACCTTCCGGAACATCATGCTAAGGGCAAGTCGAAGTGGTTCTGACCTCGACTCCTCCAAAAGGGATCTCCGGAAATATCTGAAATATTCCATATTTGCTTGGGGACTTCCCCTCCTCATCGTCTCGATATCGCTGGTCGTCTACCTCTCTTCCGGGAAGCGGAAGGGTCCCTCTGGACGTCTAATTGTGGGGGGCTACATCCCAGATTTTTCAGAATGTATTTTGAGCCAGTCCAGCTTCGTCATTTACATCATTCCCCTGATCTCCCTCTTTGTTTTGGGGTCGCTTGCCCTGGCAGTGAGCACCCACAGGGCGCTGGCGCGCCACAGGAGTGACACGGAGTTCGTCAGGTTAGCGAGGCATAACAGCAAAGATCACATTTCCAACTTTAGACTGTTCTGGAAGCTCTCCATCCTGATGGGAATTAACTGGCAGGTGGAATTTGTGATTGGGATCATTCTTGTATTTTTAATTGGCCCCACAGTGGATCCTAGAGGTCAGAGGTCGAATGGTTCCGATAATGTTAAGGCTGTGATGATAAGTGAAGAGGAACTCATGAAAAGATTTGTGTATGTGCTGGGGGCACTGTTCTTCGTCATTTATATGATGTTCACGGCCATATTCATTTCGGTGGCGTTTGTCGCCAAGAACAGTTCTGTAGTCGAGGTGATTAGGTCCAAGTGGGGAAGGTTGAGTGAACGCTGCCAAAATAAACCTTAAATGATATTATATCGAAGAAAGCATAATGATAAAGAAGTTATTATCTTATAAGGACAGGTAAAGACTTGCAAATGAAAGTAGATGAAGCTGTGGAGAGGATGAATTTGACAGAATCATTCGAGTGATGAATATAACTTTTGATACTGATAATTTTGTCGAAAATAAAATATGCCAATTTCACATAAGTTATTCAAGAAAATGAATTATTTGCTTTTTTGCATCAACCTCCAAAGCAGTTTTTGGGCCTGGGCACACTTCCATCTCTTTGTCATTAAATGTATCCCAACTTGTGCAATCCTTTCGAGCATAAAACATCCCCAGCCCAGGGACAACCCAAAAGCTAAAAGGACAAATAAGATCAGAATGTTCCCATCTAACTTGGCTGGGTTTGGACCGTCATTATCATCTGATGGATTTTTATGATTAGCAGTTTTATCCGGATTGGAGACCAGCCAAAGTAAATCCATCCACCTCTCCAATATCCCTGACTGCTTGAAATGCATGACTCGTTTCACAAGGAAGAGGGGGACTATGCCCTCCGGATAGAATCCCAGCTTGGTCTCAAAATATGACTCCTTCCCAACGTAAACATAATTGGCATCCACATCCTCGTTGGTATTATTAGCTCTCTTCAAATTGTTGGCGTAATCATGACAACTGACCGCAGGCATTATTAGCGCATGTTTGTTGCATCGGCTTAACAGCTCATATAGCGATCTCATCTCGGATGTCCTGTAATCAGCCACTAGCCACAACAGTATTCTTATAGCGGAAGAGTTCTTCCCAGGTAATCTTTGCCTCCAAGGCCAACTCCCTCAATCTTTGCAGTTGAGTAATGGAATTGTTGAATAGGTTTGCATGGTATAGGCCCGTGCGGTCAATGAGCGACTCCAGAATCCTCAACTGGCTTCTCCCGCCTCCATATTTCCTGGCAACCTTGTAAGATGTCTGTATTTCTGACTCCAGTCCGATCACTTCGTCTCCATCCGAATTGACAATCCTAATGGAATGCTTGTCGATGATGGGAAGTGGTTGGAATTCTTGGCTTGCATGCAGGGTGTAATCATGTATAAACATTATCCATGGATAAATTGATGGATAAATAGGTTTATCCATGGATAAATTAT
>JAQIXQ010000875.1:0-19897 GCA_034700485.1 Pseudosinella alba
ATGATGATGATGATGATGATGATGATGATGATGAGGAAGATTGAACTTATTATTCCGGTTTAGCTAACTATGATTCGTTTTAGAAATTTAATGTTAACTACTTGCTATTCTCCATGTATTATTTAATTCTACAATAGTATATTTATGGTATTCTCCATCCCTGATGAAAGCAGGAACTTACTTTCTTCCCGTTTCTGTTAAATTCTTCTACTGAATTTGTTTTTGATTACTTGCCCGTAATTTGGGATTCATGAACATTATGAGCTCAACTTGTTTGCATTTGAAAGTTATGCTGTATGTACCCTAAGCGTGTTTAATATTGTATATTAAAATCCAGGCAAACGTTTTGATTTCAAGGTAGTCATAATGCTATCCCAGCTTTGACAAAAAATGCTTTCATTCTCCTTTTTACTATACTATTGCGCATTCTACGTTATTGAGCATTTAATACTATGAATGGCATACAAAGAATATCATGAAGAAGTCGTCAAGAGCGATAACGCATAATATAATATAAGAGCTTAGTTATGAATTAGAATATCGATATGTAATTAGTAATGATGTTGGACCTACATGGAAAAACTTTGGTTTTGACGTTATCGCTACTATAGCGGACACCTCTGGTTGGTTCCTGACTTAATGATGTGTAGGGCAGTGATTCCTAAATTCAGACCAAGTTCATATGCCATATTATATGAATCATGAAATTATGAATCATATTATATTATATGGCATTAATGGAAAGAAGATGATTATAAGAGCAGATCAAGAAAACTTCATAATACGCAAATTGTGTAAATTATAATGGGGTTACCACATCAAATTATTTTATTTTTCTCTCAATGTTTATTAAAATCTTATCGCATTCACTTTTCGTTCTGAGTACTTAGGAATTACGTGCGCAATACATGTTTTGTGGTTACCTAATATGAATAGGATTGACGTGAAAAATATAATCATAAAACTAATTCATTATCATCCAATTTCCATCCAAGCATCCGGTCCCAGCAAAATCAGTGGCGCTCAAGAACAAACTTAATATAATATGGTCAATATGTATTAGAACCGTTTATACAAGTATGATTGCTAAACAATTTTATAATCTCCCAATTCGCCATAATCAAACCACAAAGATTAATTGTTGCTACTTGGAATAATGTGACTAATGTTGAGTATGTCGTATATAAGGTAGTATGATGAAAATCCCTAGATGACAAATAGTTGGCGAACTGTTACGGGGAATAGGAATTGTAAATAGGCTACTAATTAGTGATTTATTACTAATTACCTCCACTCTCATCTTTGTGATCGACAAAATATAATTATAATTAGGCATATCCGCTGGAACAGTATGCGCCAATGCATTTTGTCAACTTGTTTATTTCAGGTTAAATAATGGTGCACATTGCCCACAACGGGAGAAGATTTAGTTATGTATTGCATCTTGTCTGGATGAGAACATGGGTTTTTAATCAATTTCGAACCCAAATAATAGCTCATAATTTACTTTCGTAATTCGGTGTTGTTAACGTGTTTGCATGTTTGGACTCGTTTCACACTCCAGTCTGAATGTATCTACAGGATATAATATGAACTGTACTTGCTTTTAATTCAATTTTTATTCTTGATCATTGTGATATTCTTGACACGCTGATATAATTTACACAGAGACATAATATTACTACTTCTATGTGTCTTGACGCAGAGAGGGTAATCCAGCAACCGTAATGGGGAAATGTAAGCAAAATGCGTATTTGCTGTACATGGCCTTGGTAATATTTACTTGGCACTTTACAGAGTGTTACGGGTCCTCCCGCAACCAAGAAGGGAAGGTATGGAAACTCATGACTTATTTTACCCCGGAGAAACGTATTTTATTTTAAAATTCTCTTGTCGCTTTATTTATCTTTGGTTAAATAGGATACATCCATCAGTTTTAACCAAAATTATACAGGCGTATACTTTGACCCCGTGGATTTCATGCGGTACAATGGACTGACTCATACTTTGGATGAAACTGGACTTGCTGCACTTGTTCAGAAGATTCACTCAACGTTTGACCATATCATGGTTCCTTACCATGTTCTTCCTACAACCGGTAACTAAATGATGCATTCTGCATTTATGCATATTTGGTACTGATTGATCTGATCACTCGAGGAACTTGTTAATATCCGAATAGCGCAAGACTCAAGTAACCAATTACTTCCGGAAACTGTGGCAAGAGAGAATGTACGTCTGAACGGAAGTATTGGCAACAAGTCTCGCAGCTTTATAAAATTAATTCTCTTGTGTAAAGTCAATGATTGGAGGGACATAACAATTATTAAAGAACAAGTTCAGCGGCTTCGGAACGTGGCGTTTAGCGCCAACTCAATATTCCCAGGGACCGTCAAATCCGTCATTCTGGAAATGCGGAATGGGACAAATGAAGCCTATCAAAATTTTGCCATGTTTCGCCAATTTTTCCTTAACCAGTCCCCCGCCATGAAGGACCCACATTGTACGTTTGGGCTACAATTGAACATTGAAACCTCAGCAACCGTATTGATAGACACTTGGAACTGGAAGGATAATTTACAGAATGTCCCTGACACCACATATTTTTCCGAATATTTTAATGGAGATATTGATGGTGTTTCTGCAACGACATATCTGGACACCTTGAAAGGTCACTTTGGAAGTTATAGAAGAGCCATAAACAACTTAAAAAACAGCACTGAAATATGTTTCATGGCAACTTGGCCAGATACGGGCGTGGAGGGGCAAGTGAAATATTCAGAATTGGCAAACTTCTGGGGCAGGATAAATGACTGGGCTTTGGATGCCAAAACTCTCGTCATTTTTTTTCAAGCCTTCGACACCCCATTTGATCCTGAGGAGAGGATGATGACCAATGGATGGTGGAGATTGCTTCCCAATAGTTCTTATCGCCATCCATCACAATTTATTTTTGAAGAAAAGACATCCCTAGGTGACATTCTTAGTGATAAAGAAACTCTTCATCGTAACATGGAATGGCTCCGACAGGAGCCACAATTCAGCAGGGATAATACTGCAGTTGTTTTCAATCCAGATATCTTGAGATACATCATTGACAAGCCGAATCCTTACAGTAATGCCAGTTTGAAGGCGTTGGTCCAACATATCTCGACCAAGTTTTCCAAAATACTTATATCCACCACGGAACTCTCCTTTGAGGATATGCAAGGAATTCTTTTGGTACCCCAAATAGTGGCACGGATGAACTTAAATGGAACTACTTATAGTGATAAACCCATGGAGGTAATTATGAAGTTCAATGAAGTATCCGTAAATTCGGTGACTAACGTGACACGTGCAGCCAATAAGATCTTTCCAGGAGTAGTAAGGCAGTTGATTTACCACCCAACAATATTAATTGATAAAGTAAAGCTGGTAACCCACATTGCAAAAATTGAAGAGGTTGCGGGGGGATTTTTTGGCATGGGCATCCAGACAAGCTTTAGAGTTTGCGCCGATCACGGAGATTTTATGGATTACATGAAACTTTATCGGAGTAGCCTAAACTCTATTCCCAGTCAATCAAAGTTTCTTCACATTCCTGCATATATACCTTATCAACACACCAAACTGGGCGCAGATCGGCTTCTTCCAATTTATACTGCTGTTCTAGAAAATTGCAAAAGAAAAATAGAGAATTATTTTCGTGTTCGGAATGAGAGCATAAAAGTCACATTTTTGACAGAGTGGCCTCGTTCTGACGATAAGGAGGTCGGAGGACTGCAGGAATTTGTACGGTTTTGGGAAACGATGAACAAGTTTGCCCTGTTCATAAACTCCACGGTTATATTCTCTTCTGCCTTTGACGGCGCCAACGGTGACAGGAAGGGATGGTGGAATTTGATGGAGAATGAGACATTTCCGGAAACAGTGAATGACTTCCTATTCGAAGATAAAAAACAGGGTAGCTATAGTTGCTTATTTAAATGTAACATACATTAATAGTGGATGAATCTTCATATTAAATTTTTATTATTTTTATTTGTCTCGCTCGACTACTAGCTGCATTACGGCATGCCGAAGAGTACATAAGGGACGTTAACTCTTCGACACCAATTACCATTTCTTTAATTTCGGCTGTCATCCTTGCGACCCTACTAATTGCGGTTATATTGTCGATGGTTTGCTACCTTCGAGCTACGAGGAATTCAAAATATTTGTCAAATGAGGAGATTGCAGCATTTTTCAACGGCTGGGATGAGCACGTAGATGGAGTCAAGGGGCCTTATAAAAAGTCTCACTTAGAAATTTCAAGGAAGTCTTTCACAGTCCATGAAACATCACTTCTAGGATCGGGAGCGTTCGGGAAAGTTTGTCGCGGAACCTTACATAAAGAAAAACAGGATGAACAGGAGCTAGAAGTTGCAGTGAAACTAACAAAGGTTCCCTGTCCACAAACTGCATTCAGAGCACTCCTAATTGAGATTAAAATTTTATCGTATTTAGGAAGTCATCCCCACATTGTGGAATTATTAGGTGCTTATACTGCTGAACTTAGAAAAAGCAGGGCATTTGTCATCCTTGAGCTTTGTGCTTTGGGCTCCCTAGAGAGTTATTTGAGGAAGCAGAGGCCGGATGAAGAAGCTGCGCTATCGGATGATGCAAGTGTCCACTCTGTTCAATCCATGACTGAATATATGACTCCTGACAAGAAAGTAAAACTTGATGAAACACTAGCAACTGATATGTGTAGCTGGGCCGGAGAGATAGCAACCGGAATGGAGTTCATCGCTTCAAAACACGTACTAATCACAATATTGTTTTATAGACAATCATGCTATAAGTGATTGCGGAATTAATTTGTCTTAAATTGTGTCTGTCTATCATCTTTCTTTTGCAGATTGTCCACTTGGATATTGCCTCCCGAAACATATTATTGACGGCGGACAAACGTGCAAAAATTACGGATTTTGGATTATCTCGGCGTTTGTATGACTATCAGACATATGTAAAGAAAGAGCAGGCGCCACTTCCCTGGAAGTGGATGGCTCCGGAATCCCTACGCAAATCCGAGTTCACAGAGAAGTCGGATGTTTGGGGCTTTGGCGTCCTGCTGTGGGAAATATATTCCCTCGGGGACGAGCCCTATCCTGGACTCTCTTTTCATTTCAATTTTGCAGGCAAGCTGGAGAATGGACTTCGACTTGGTCGGCCCACCTACAATGAGAATGAAATATATTTGGTTATGCTCCGTTGCTGGTCCACGAAACCGGAGATACGGCCGACATTTTCCGAATTGACTCAACGTCTTTGCCTAGTCTCACCCCCGGAATCCGATCGTCAAAGTTCTGATTCTGCTGGCGATGGTACAACTATAATCAATAATCATCCACTATATATTTTACAATATCTACAGAGAGCGTAATGACAGTTGCGTAATTTTATTTCTATAGAATTGGCTGTAACCAGTGTACCTATCCAGCAGTCATCTTCCCCTGACATGGTGGTTTCGAATCAGTTGCCTAGACAAACCGACAATCGTTGCGGAGATTCTCTTCCCACCAGAGTTAAAGTTGGGTGCTCAAATGCCGGATATTGCTGGTCTTCTCTTTCTGTCCTCTTATCTGCGACACTTACAACCATATTGATTTTGTAGGATATTGTTCAATTTATTGTCCCCTAATGCTAAGGTTTCTGTACGAACGTACGTCCTGAATTAAGAATACCATATTATTAATTTTCCATAGAACTTTGACGAATTACAGAGCTGATGATGACAGCCTAACGAATACACCAATGTCGTTTCACAACTCAACAGCCGAATTGAATGGTAATTAAAAATGGAAAAATAAATAAAATTCTGTAAAAATGAATGGTTGAGTTTGAAGGACTTGACATATTCTCAGAATCGCACAACCACGGAAACTGGCCCAGGCCAACAACGGAACGGACACTGACTACGACTACTACAATTGCCCCCAGTAGTGTTAATAATGAAACTGTTGCAACAGTGAGCATGGAGACTCTAAATATGGTACAGGAAAGCGGAGGAAATCGCAAGGATGCAGCCCTAGGCGAGAAGCTATTTTCTTATATCAAACAAAACGACGTAAAAAATATTGCAATTATTCTTCAATTCGATGCGGATCCGAATCAATGGAACGATGAAAAAGAAACCCCCATTATCAGAGCCGCACATGTTCCAGATATAATGTTCAGTTTCCGCATCATAAGGCTCCTTGTAGACCATGGCGCGGATGTCTACGCAAGAGATAAGGAAAATCGAACCTTCCTACATATCCTGGTATCCCGCAGATATATTACTCCTGCCCAGTTTCATGATATTGCAGAATATATCATTTCAAAAAATCACAGTACAATCAGTCTCTTCGTTATGGAGGGATGGGTCGAAGACGATATCTTACTCCACATAGCAATTGGAAGACTGGAGGTACAGAAGCGAACTCTCACCCTGCTTTACGAGAATGGAGTGGACTTCAACATTCTTAGCAAAGATGGAAATAATGTACTTGCATATGCAACTCTTGGGGGAAGGAGCCAGGAACTGATGACAGATCTGATGAAATTCGGTGCGGACTGTAAGCATCTAAATAAGGATCGCTGGAATTTCCTTCATTTTGCAGCCCAGAGTGGGTTAGTAGATGGGATGGCATTTCTCCTGAATGCTGAATTCGGGCTGGACGTAAATGCACAAGATAACGTCGGCTACGCTCCCCTCCATCTCGCTATTCTGTTTGCAACAGAAGACATTTTCCAAATAGTTCAACTACTAATTGACCGTGGGGCGAAAGTTAAAATCAATGACAGTAAAGGGCGCTCACCATTGCAAATTGCGAAAAATCATAACACAATGATTGACAAAGAGGATGTGGTTAAGCTGCTTTCTGATAGAGAGTACGTGATTGATAAATTGTGATAGGTACAATAAAGCGCTCTTTAAAACTAAATGTTTATAAATAACTATTTGTTAATATTTTAGGATTGCTGAGGAGAAGCCAGGGATACTGGGAGCACGTCTATTTGACCTAATCAAACAAGAGAATGAACAGCAAGTCAGAGTTTTGGTTGAATATGGGGCGGATCTAAACATTCGAAATGATCGGATGGAGACACCACTATTTGGTTCCTCATCCGCTTATTGTTCTAACTCTGACCTCACCGTCTGCTTAAGAATTGCAAAATATCTTATTGAGAGGGGTGCTGATGTTTATGCAAGGGCCACCGAAAATAGAACATTTCTCCACGACTTAGTTGCTGGGGGAACCACACTTTCCCCCTCCCAGTTTCACGATATTTCTTCCTACCTCATTTCAAAAAACTTGTCCGAAATATTCAACGCCCATGCATTTTATTTTGGAGCTACTCCTCTACATGTAGCGGTGCGGTATCTTGATGAGATTGAGAATCGCACCCTGTTCTTGCTCCATGGTAATGGAGTCAACTTAAATATGCTAGACTATAATGAGTACACCATTTTAAAATGGTCGGTTTTGGGACGAAGGAGCGTAACATTCCTTTCCAACCTTGTAGCAGTGGGAGTAAATTGGACGCAACGGGACTCGAACAATCGGAGCTTGATTCACGATTTGGCTAAACTTGGCCATGCGGATGGATTGAAATATTTTTTATCCTTGGGTTTAGACTCAAATGCCATCGATGCTAATGGGGACAGTCCTCTTCATACCGCTCTCTTACTTAGAAACAACAATATATTGGAAATCATTCAAATTCTAATTGAGAACGGGGCAAGCGTCATGACAACGAATAATCATGGAAGGACCCCACTAGATGAAGCTGTTCTAAGGATCGATTATGCAGACAAGCAGGCGGTGGTACAATTGCTGGAGGAAACCGAGTAAGTTGTAGAAAATTTCTTCATAACAGATTAAGTAGAACATAAAACTCATCGGTGCGTAGATTAAATAATATTTATATATATATTATAGCAATTTATTTATTTCTTAAAATGGATGAAACAAGCCGTTTTCTAGAGATTCATTACTATTAAGGGTGCGAGGGCATGCCTGCTGCAAAGTTAAGTAAGCACTTGAGTTAGTATATGACGCCACCAATTAGCCAGAGTCACTCATGGTTGATATAGAACACGCAACTTGCCCTCCATTAATTATTTTCTGTCGACTAACAATTACTTTTTATCATGTAGGATCGCTCAGGAGGATACAGCGACATTGGGCAAAAGATTACTTGACGCCATTGGGAATTTGAATGAAGAACGTGTTAAGGTTCTGGTTGAATTTGGAGCGGATCTTAACATGCGAAATGGTCGGATGGAGACGCCGCTATTCAGAACGACGTATTGTTGTACCGATGATCCCGAAGCTTCCCTAAGAATTGCTAAATATCTGATTGAGAGGGGTGCTGACGTTTATGCGAGGGACGTCGATAATTGGACATTTCTCCACCACTTGTTTTCCGGCGGGACCAAACTTTCCTCCGCCCAATTTCACGACATATCTTCATACATCATTTCCAAAAATATGTCAGAATTGTTCAACACGCTTGGTCAAAACGGAGTCACGCCACTACATTTTGCGGTATTCAACATGGACGAGATTGAGAATCGCACCTTGACGTTACTAGAAAGCAACGGAGTCAATTTTAACTCCCTGGACGGTTTCCATAACTCAATTTTAAAATGGTCAATTGATGGAGGAAGAAGCGTTGGTTTTCTATCCAAACTGGTAGACCTTGGGGCAAACTGGAAATTACTTACTAAGTACAAAAGTAGTCTGATCCATGTTTCAGCTATGAGTGGTCATATTGACGGACTGAAATATTTTATAAGCCTGGGCTTAGAAGTCGATGCTCTTGATGCTACCGGGAACACACCTCTTCATAGAATTATCTCATTTGGACAAAACAATGTTCTGGAAGCCATTCAAATTCTGATTGAGAATGGGGCAAGCGTCCTGATAAGGAATAATAATGGAAGAACCCCCTTGGAGGAAGCAATTCTAAGAAACGATCTTGTTGATAAGCAGGCTGTGGTGGAATTGCTGAGGGACTCTGAGTAAGTTGTTGCTGATGTTGATCAGTGTGAATGACCAAATGAAATATTAGTCGATTTGTGCACATGCGTGAAAATGATTATCACCTTTGTTTTCAGCGAATTAGTATACTAATTTACTAGTTTAATTCACTAATTTAAATGCATTCGGGGCCGACCCTCTTTGTAAGTGTTGATAAAACTACGACTAGCTGCTATTAGAGACCCCCAAACCGAGAGCAAACCACCAGTAAATTCCTAAGAGCTTAGGTGTGATAACACTCGTTCCACACGTTTCGGAGAAAGAAATTGGTAGATTTTTAATTTCGGAATTCACAGATTCTGTTTGGTTGATTCCAACGGAATGAAATCATTTTTGAAGAGAATGAATTGAATTATTTTGAGAATTTAAACCATATTCTAACAAAAACATATGGTTTAAATTCTCTCCAAAAAAAATCCTCCATTCCATATCCTCCAAAAAGAATTCCTTGCAAGGAGGGTTTGGGTTGATAGTTTCCTCTATCCTCAAACTTCAAGTGAGAAGTGCTTGGCCATTTTCAGTAATGATCGAGAGTGAAAGTAGCGAGAGTTCTCGGAGAGTACGACCTAATTTACTATCGTTTTCTCAATCGAGAATATAGAATGAATGATCGAAGAAGTTTACCGCCATTTGGATGAGAGAGCAAAATGGTATATAATCAATGCCAGAACTTGTCCGCATAATAAAAAGCTGAAACCTGGCCGCAAAGGGCAGCAATTCAATTATACCGCCAATTTCTAACGTTCCGATTTAAAAGGAAACTGAACGGGAAGAAATAACATTCGAAATAGCTTGCTTACTGAAGGTTGTAAGTTTGATACTGGAAGTGGAAGGGCATTTACGAAAGAACATGATGTATTTCCCTGCATGGAATGTTTTCAAATTTATGATCGGGCCATTATTAAACCTTGTGCAACTTATACAACTAAGCACATCTTTCAAAAATTAAACGGCATCCGTTTTTTTGGTGTACCTCCTAGTTAAGGCATTAAATATGGTAGTACCATAGTAGAGCCAGTACTTCTTATTAGTACGAATACGGCAATTGATAGTCCGGCAGGCTTCTAGCCTGGATGTTTATATAATATAAATTTGGAATTATAATCAAACAATTTAAGAACAATCCACTCGATAACAAAATATTTTGAATGCCCAATTGGGATGAACAAATGTTCAAGTGAAACTGAAAAAGGCATAATGTGTCTCTACTTGTCCATCATTTATAAATAAATTATATAGTTCTAGAGTATTCGTTTCGTTGCAAATTACTGATTGTCTATTTTTCATCAGGTTGTCCGGAGAGACCCCGCAGAGCCTGGGCGAAAAACTATTTGCTGCCATTCGAAATAAGAATGAAGAGTTTGTCAAAGTACTTGTCGAATTTGGTGCGGATGTAAATATACGAAATGGTAAGATGATGACACCATTACTCAGATCCACTTACTGCTCTGACGAGGATCTCAGTGTTTGCATTAGGATTGTAAAATATCTAATTGAGAACAATGCAGACGTTTATGCAAGATATATCTTTGATTATACGTTTCTCCACTACTTGGTTGATGGAAGAACCATACTTTCCCCCGCCCAGTTTCACGACATATCTTCATACCTCATTTCCAAAAATATGTCTGAATTGTTCAACGCGGGCGGTTCAAATGGAGCCACGCCATTACATTTCGCAGTAAAGAATATTGAGGTTGAGAATCGCACCATGACGCTACTGAAAAGCAATGGAGTTAATTTTACTTCCCTAAACAATCTCGGGAGCTCCATTCTATCATGGGCAGTTGAGGGTGGAAGAAGTGTAGGTTTTCTTTCTACGCTAATAGCACTTGGAGCAAACTGGACAAAACCCAACATTTTTAAAAGTAGCTTGATCCATGGTTCGGCTTTCAGTGGTCATATTGACGGACTGAAATATTTTATAAGCCTGGGCCTAGACGTCAATGCTATTGATGCTTCTGGGAACGCTCCTCTTCATACAATTGTTTCATTTGGAAAAAGGAATATATTGGAAACAATTCAAATTCTAATTGAGAATGGGGCAAGCGTCCTGATCAGGAATAATAATGGCAGGACACCACTAGATGAAGCAGTTCTAAGGAGGGATTTTATTGACAAACAAGTGGTGATACAATTGCTGATTGAAGCAGAGTAAGTTGTCACTGCTGTTACTAGTGTATGTTGATCAGTGAGCTTTCAAATTGTAGACATAACGAGCTGGGGATGAAGCGTTGTACAAGGTGCTTGGTTTTTTTGTGGGCAATGTTTAGTCAATAACCCGGTTCGAGGAGAAAAGCTATAAAGCCCTTCATATGTCAACTTGATCGGAAAACGTATACGAAATCTTGTGGTTTCCCGTGCACACTTTGTCCATTAACCAAACCATACTCGAAAAATATAGTTCCTAACCAAACCATAAAACCTATGGTTTTTTTCTAACCTTAAAAATATCAAAATAACACCGGGTTCGCCAGTTAAAATTATTTTATTAAAGCAGCAATCAGTTTGCGTTTTTTTTGTGGCAAACCCAATTTAAACAGATGAGCTTTCCAACTGTGGAAATAAGTTTGCCTAAAAATTGTATTTCAGCTATTTTTTTTATTGTTCGGAGTAATATTCCAATTTATTTATTAACCATGTTAACCATGGTTAGTTTGGTTAGAATTGCTAACCAAACCACTTCAGAAAATATTTTTATTAACCAAACCGTAACCACAAAATCTGGAGAATCAATTGATTAACCAAATCATTTGCAACCATTTGCAAAATGGATAACCATAGCTATCACTACAGTTATCTCTTTGCAAATAATGTCCCCGTCCATCTGCATGTCCAATCTAATAACTTAATAACAAATCGTCCATAACAAAATATCTCTCATGCGCACTGGGCATGAATCAGTGTAGTAAGTATACTGAAAAATGCATAATGTGTCACTTTCTGTACATCAGTTACAAATACATCACAGTTCTTTGTATTCGTTGCGGAGTAATGATTTCATATTTTCCATTAGGTTTTCTGGAGGGAACCCGGAAGCGCTGGGCGAAAGACTATTTGATGCCATCGAGAACGGGAATGAAGACTTGGTCAAAGTTCTGGTTCAATTTGGTGCGGATATCAATATACGAAATGATGAGATGGAATCGCCACTACTTGGATCCCCGTACTGCTCTGACGATGATCTCAGTGTATGCATTAGAATTGCAAAATATCTTATTGAGAAGGGTGCAGACGTCTATGCAGGGGATACCGATAATGCAACATTTCTCCATTACTTGGTGGCCGGTGGAAGCAAACTTTCCCCATTCCAATTTCACGACATTTCTTCATACCTCATTTCCAAAAATATGTCTGAATTGTTCAACGCGCGTAGTTCAAATGGAATCACGCCATTACATTTGGCGGTGGAGAATGTTGACGAGGTTGAGAATCGCACCTTGACGCTACTAAAAAACTATGGTGTGAAGTTTAGCTTCCTGGACAGTTTGGGGAGTTCAATTTTAGTTCGGGCTGTTATTGGAGGAAGAGGTGAAATTTTTCTTTCCAACCTGGTGAAACTTGGGGTAAACTGGACACAACTTGATAAGTATAATAGAAGCCTGCTCCATGCTTCGGCTCGTAGCGGCCATATCGACGGATTGAAATATTTTGTAACCCAAGGACTGGACGTAGATGCTGCTGATGCCTTCGGGGACACTCCTCTTCATAAAATTGCCTTATTTGGAAACAATAATACATTGGAAGCGATTTCATTTCTAATTGAGAATGGGGCAAGCGCCCTAATAAGGAATAATTATGGAAGGACCCCATTGGAGGAAGCTGCTCTAAGGAGATACTTTATTGACAAGCAGGCGGTGATACAATTGCTGAGAGAGGCAGAGTAAGTTGTTGCTGTAGTTTGTAGTGTTGAGTAGTGCAAATGACTAGATTCACTTAAAATGTTGTCCCTGAACTACTGATCCGCGAGTTAGCCCATGCCACCATACACTTTATAATCGTGAGGAAGTAGGCAATAGGAGGCAGTCAATGTTGTTCAATCTTTTATATATTTTGTTCTCAAGGCATTTTGCCCTTTCGTTAATCGACTCTTCATAAATTTTGTTTTCCGGACATTTGTCCGGTAGTAAATTTTTAATTTACTCGCTTTGCCTCCAAATCACCATCCGGATACCAACGCAGTGAAAAAGAATCATATTGTAGAAATTAACAAAACCAAAACATGTCATAGCATTCAAAAAAAGTTGAGCATAGGATACCATACAGATAAAGACAGTCGACAATTTCCAAATAATTAGGCTGTGTTCTCGGTAATCTCAGGGCAGCTTCTCGCTGACTAACTATAACATAAGGAACATGACACATGAGGTGTTTTAACCTTTAACTGCTTTATTAATCTATTTTATACTACACTGCTTTATGCTTTAAAGTGCCTTCGGATACTTAATTGACCTGCTAATGCTTCAAAATAAATACATAGTGCTTCAATTGAATTTGCGGAGGCAGGGAATGATTGCTTTTTTACTTTTTGTTTTTATTGCTTACTAAATAGTAAATGGGCTGACTGGCTCATAAATTCGCACTGGATAAGATAAAGTGGATATAGACTTACAACTAACTAAATCGCTACTACTAAATTACTTGGCTGCTGCAAACTACTCACTACTTTAAAGGGCCAATTAACTAGCTAACTGCAAACCGTTGCCGAGTTACACCATTAACGCGAGACGACAGTAGAACCAATGCATCTTATTAAAACGAATACATCAATTTAGAGTCCATGAGAGCTATATACAGAGTGTTTACATATTGTAAGTTTGGACCTGCATCCAAATTAAGTTAAAATTTCACCCGGAATTTCGAATGCGTAGTGGAGATCAGAGCCGTATTGCAATTCCACTGAAAAAGAATAATGTGTCCCTTCCTGTCTATCGGTTACAAATAAATCGTAGTTCTATGAGTATTCGTTACGTTGCAAATTGCTGATTTTTTTATTTCCTATCAGGTTGTCTCAAGAGACACCGGAGAGACTGGGCGAAAAACTATTTGCTGCCATTCGGAACAAGAATGAAGAGTTAGTCAGAGTCCTTGTCGAATTTGGTACGGATGTCAATATACAAAATGCTAGGATGGAGACGCCACTATTCAGTTCCAAGTACTGTTCTGACGAGGATCTGAGTGTTTGCATTAGGATTGTAAAATATCTTATTAAGAGGGGTGCTGACGTATATGCAAGGGACACCAAAAATAGAACCTTTCTCCACAGCCTAATTGCTTCAAAAACGACCCTTTCCCCTTTCCAGTTTCATGACATGTCCTCCTATCTCATTTCTAAAAATTGGTCTGAATTGTTCAACACACCTGATTCTAATGGAGTTACTCCGCTGCATTTTGCTGTACGCAACATTGACGAGGTTGAGAATCGGACATTGATTGTACTTCAGAAGAATGGAGTCAATTTTAACTCACTTGACAGTTTCGATAACTCCATTTTAACATGGGCAGTTCATGGAGAAAGAAGTGCAAATTTTCTTTCCACACTGGTAGAACTTGGGGCAAATTGGAAGCAACTGGATAAGTATAATAGCAGCTTGATCCATGACGCGGCCTTCAGTGGCAATGTTGGCGGATTGAAATATCTTTTAAACCTGGGCCTTGACGTAGACGCCGTTGATATTGCCGGGGTCACTCCCCTCCATCGAACTGTTTTAATGGGGGAGAAAAATACGTTGGAAATCATAAAGCTTTTAATTGCTCGAGGTGCAAATACCCTGATAAAGGCTACGTCTGGAAGGATCCCCTTGGAGGAAGCTATTCAAAGGGACGCTTTCACTGATAAGCAGGCGGTTGTTCAGTTACTGGAGGAAACGGAGTAAGTCGTTTTTGCTTTTGTTAATGTTAATCAGTGTGAAGGACTAAATGTACTATATGCTTAAAATTTTAGCATACCGAGCGGAGACTGAATCAGGGTTAGAGGTGTAGGGTTTTCGCTACTTTGGCAAGGTTTTTTCAGAAATCCTCTTCAATATTACGAAAACTGTTAAAGCCATTTACATGTCAGTTTGCAGGAAAAAGTTTTTAAAAACCATGTGGTGTTTTGAGCACTATGAATCCAATCAATTGCCCTGTGGTCTTCATGAATGATTAATACGAAATTATGACAGTCCATCAATGGAGAAGAAGAAATAATAAAAACTGCATAATTTGACCCTATTTGTTCATCCGGCAAATAAATTGTAGTTACCTATATGGGTATTTGTTGCGGATAACTGATTTTCTATTTTGTATCAGGTTATCTGGAGAGACCCTTGAGAGACTAGGTGAAAAACTATTTGAGGCCATCGCAAATGCGAAGGACGATCTTGTCAAGGTTCTGGTCAAGTTGGATGCCGATGTCAATATACGAAATGTCAGAATGGAGACCCCAATATTCAGTTCCACGCATTGCTCTAAGGATGATCTTAGAGTCTGCCTTAAAATAGCAAAGTACCTTATTGAGGAGGGTGCCGACGTTTATGCAAGGGACATCAACAATAGAACATTTCTCCATGAATTATTTGGCAAGGGAACCGCACTTTCCCCCTTCCAGTTTCACGACATCTCTTCCTACCTCATTTCCAAAAATCATTCTGGATTGTTTAACATGCTTGGTCCCAATGGAATCAACCCGCTTCATTTGGCAGTGGCGAAAATTGACGAGGTAGAGAAACGCACGTTGAAACTACTTAAAAGCAATGGGATAAATTTTAACTCCCTGGACAGTTTCGGGAACTCCATTCTAACATGGTCAATTTTTGGGAGTAGAAGTGTGAGTTTTTTAACCAAACTGATAGAACTTGGGGCAAACTGGAAGCAACTGGATATGTTTAATAGAAGCTTGATCCATGCTTCGGCTTTCAAAGGCCATATTGACGGATTAAAATATTTTATAAGTCTGGGTTTAGACGTTGATGCCATTGATATGTACGGTGACACTCCCCTCCACCATACTGTTTTATTTGGGAGGAAACATATATTGGATACCTTAAAGCTTTTGATTGCCCATGGTGCGAATGTCCTGCGAAGGAATGGTAACGGGAGGACCCCCTTAGAGGAAGCAGTTCAAAGGAACGATTCTATTGATAAGCAGGCGGTTGTGCAATTTCTCCGAGAAATGGAATCAGTTGTGGTTGATCAACAGAAGGAATAACAGCATATATAATCCCAACAACTCATCCAAGGAAAGTTACACGAGACAAAATAACTCGAGTATTTTATATTCGAGGTTACACACATTCAACATATTCTCATGCGAACAGAACCATGATTTATAAACAATTGGATGAGTTATTAATGTACATAATTAATCATAGACATAAATAAATATATAGCATTGTTTTTATTCACAGTTGGTGTAATTGATGTTTCTGTACCTGTTATTTACTCTTTTGCTATGGTGCTATGGGTTCTACTCAATCTTACTTAACGTTCATCAATTTAATAATTTCTTCACTTCATAATGAAGGGAAGGAATGACTGAGGATATTAACAATAGAATTAGATACGTCCACCTGCAAGAGGAAAGTTACAAGAGGCGTCTTTACCGGCTTTACTATATGAGGACTGCGAGATGTCAGGGTGGAATAACTCCATCATTTTGGTGGACATAAAATTCAAAAAAAAATATGGAATAAAACACTTGGGATTAGATCATATTAAAGGTTATACATGACAACTTGCAGATGACCCGTAATTAGGTTGAAAATGGAATGATTTTCATTTTGTCGCTATCATGGCTAAACCGGAAACCTGCGGTTGAATTATTACTGGCTGATGCAAATGCATCAGTGTGAGATCATATGATATGCTTACAAGAGAAACTCCTGTAAACTTCTCTCTACACAATGTGTGAATTGTAATTGCCAGGATGTCATCACACCAAATTATTTTATTCTTCTTAAAATGTCAGTATAATCTAATCGCAGGGACTTGTTTCTTCTGAGTACCTAGGTATTACATACAGATTACGGGGTTTGCGGTTACCAAGTAATTGATTGATTAATTGAGTAACGTGATAAATATATAATAAATTCAGTATCACACCATACAATTCAATATTCGTCCAAGCATCCGCTTCCAAAATATTTAGTGCCGTCATATAACTTACCATGGAAAGGAACACACACGGCTCAAAAAACCACACATAACACATTATCCCAATTGCCTGGAATAAGTCGTCCAGGCTTTTTTTTTGCGAATTTAGCAACGTGACACAATTTTCTGATTAATCTGATTACCTTACTCACATCTTTGTGGTCAGCAAAATATAAGTATGCATATTTTCGGGATTCGTCTACGCGAACGGGTTTACTTTGAGTAGTATCATTTTACTCATTGCCCAAAACGGGACTAATCATTTAGAAATTCTGAACATTTTCTGGAGCTGATCATCCTGCAACTTTAATGGGGAGAGTTAAGAAAAAAGCGTATGTGCCGTATCTGGTATTGATAATATTTGTTCATAATTTCAAAGCATGTGACGGGTCTTCAGTTAGCAAGGTAGTAAAAGTAGAAAAGCAGAGCTCATCGTCAGCACTTAATTTTGCTACGTAAAAATTAACTTTACAATTTTATTATTTAAGAGTATGCACCTCTTGTAAATAATTATCTTTGTCACGATAGTCAACAATCGACTTTCACCGGAAATACACTGGCGTATACTTTGATCCCTTGGATTTCATGCGGTACAATGGACTGGCCCAGATTTTGGACGAATCTGGAATGGCTGCTCTTGTCCAGAAAATTCATTCTAAATTTGATAAAATCATGATCCCTTTCCACATTCCACAAACTTCGGGTGAGTAGTTGTAAATGATACATTTTGCATTTCTGCATATTTGTTACTGATTGGTTAATCGCCCGAGGAATTTATTAATATCCAAATAGCGCAAGACTCAAGTAACCAATTACTTCCGGAAACTGTGGCCCGAGAAAATGCACGGCTGAACGGAAGTACGGGCGACAAGTCTCACAGTTTTATAAAATTGATCCTGCTCTGCAAAGTCCACGACTGGGGAAACCTTCAAACTATTCACGAAGAAGTCCAACAACTACGGGATGTGATAACTAGGACCAACGTAAATTTCCAGGAACGATAAACTCTGTTCTTCTGGGAATGCGGAATGGGTCAAATGAAGCTTATCAAAACTATGCCATGTTCCGCCAATTTTTCTTTGAGCAGGACACCGACTGCAAGTTTGGGCTACAAATGAACATTGATACATTAGCAACCGTATTAGTAAAAGCCTGGAAGGGAAATTTGCATAGTGTCCCCGACACTACGTATTTTGCAGAATATATGAATGCAGATATTGGTGGGGTTTCTGCCATGACATCTTTTATTGCGTAAGATTTTAACGCTTCGGTACATGCGAGGACACTTTGAAATCTCACTTTGGAACTTATCAAAGAGCTATCAAAAACTCAAGAAATGGCACTGAAATAGCTTTTATGGCAACCTGGCCTGATACAGGTATGACGGGTAGAGTAAAATACTCGGAATTAGTGAAGTTCTGGAATAATATGAATGACTGGGCTGCGGAATCAAGAAACCTCGTGATTTTTCTTCAAGCATTTGACACCCCATTTGCTCCGGAAAGGAGGATGATGACCAATGGCTGGTGGAGATTGCTTCCTAACAGCTCCTATCGCCACCCTTCACAATTTAAATTTGAGGATAAGACAGTCCTAATTGATATTGTTAGTGAAAAGGAATCCATTCTCATTCTATCCAATATGGCATGGCTTCTGCAAGACTCCCAGTTCAACAGGGATCACCCTGCAGTAATTTTCAACCCTGATATATTTATGTCTCGAGTTGAGAAACCAAATCCGTTCGGTGAGTTCAAGTTTGTATTAAGGAATGAGAACCCAGAAGTTATATAATTCTAAATAAAGAAGTAAGGAAATAATAATATCTATTCTAAACCGTCCTTGCCATCATAATTAACTTAGGTATGTAATTATGATGCAAGTCTTCCTTGATCAGGTTTACCTTCTCGTTATAATTACCTTACGTACTTAGAACGAGTTTGTCTTCCTGGACTCACTCTTGATATCGGGGATATCTCCTGCTAACTCATTAGTAATGAGTTAGCAAAACAAGAACTTAAACAACTTCCCACGATAATGAATATCGTTTCATTATACTTCATGTAACATGCCACACCAACATGTAATATAATTGCACTGAACATAAGCTAAAATGTCAGGGTGGATATGCCGCAGTAATAAATTGTTGAAGCCAGGCTCCAGATCTCCCTCAGATAATTTTCATTTCCCGAGTTTTGTGCCATCATTTTCAAATTCCTGAAACCTTTGGCCGCCCTCCAATTACGCCTCCCGTAATGTCTCCCTTGGACTTCCTCTACTTACTTGTAGTCGGATTCATCCGAACTGTTAAGTGGGTAGAGCTCCAATTCCTCAAACTCTTCTCAACGTGGATCAATCGCAACTTTATTGAGGTTGGGGAAGAACTGGGGATAGTTTTTCATTTTGAGGATGAAAGCTACCAGAACTGGAGTGTTGACGATGAAAAGAGGGCACTTGCAAAATCCAGGAGATACGATACATTGGTTCATCTAAGAATGCACGACAAGAGCGTCATTGTTGAGATGGTTAGCGAAGGTAACTGGGGGTGCGGGGAGGGATACCTAAACGAAAAATGGAGTTATTATAAGGACGAAAAGGACGTTGCAGAATGGATGAGCAGGGTGCTGGCGTATGGAATGGGGGAGCGATATATGCATTTTTGGAACCGATTCCTGAATTACTTGGAGTACGAGTTGTTTAATCTCCAAACAACA